>JAJOOS010003308.1:0-12324 GCA_029582725.1 Solanum chiquidenum | reverse complement strand
ACACAGATGGAAGTGCCTTGAATAACCCGGCAAAGATAGGAGGGGGTGGTATTTGGAGAGACTACCAGGGAAATATGATTTATGCATTTTCCATCCCATTAGGCATTGGTAAAAACAACCAGGCTGAGGCACAAGCAGCCACTCATGGTTTACATTGGTGCATACAACATGGATACAAAAACATTCTGCTAGAAATTGACTCGGAACTTCTGATCAAATGGTTGAACAACAGCATTAAACCTCCTTGGAAGCTTCAATGGGATATCAAGGACCTCCAAAACCTCATCAACCAGTTAGAGACATTTCAATGCAGACACACTTACAGAGAAGCCAATTGTACTGCAGATTACCTCTCTAAATAGAGCCACCAGTCTGATCATATTCAACACTGTTACACTCATCATCAACTTCCTAATACAGCTAAGGGAGGCTACATTTTGGAGAAGCTGGGGATTTCTAACTTTAGAAGAAGAAAACTAAGGAGAATCAAACAACCTCCCTGAAGGTCGATCTACTTTCTTGTATAGAACCCTCTATACTCATTTGTTCCTTAACCTTTTCGATATAGCTATGCTTTTTAGTTATAGCTCTTTTGAATAGAATTAGATTTTATTTCTTTTCTTACTTTGTAAGAGGAGAGTCTCCATTGTTTAATGCTTACTAGTTAATGTGTAATGAGAGGAGTCCTCTCTTTTAGGCGCATAGTTAGTAGGTTTCCGTTTATAGTATGGGGATGAGTTGACTGTCCTTAGTAGGAAAAAATATTTGAAAGTCATCATATGGAAAAACACATATGGTTAAACACCTGAAAGATGCTCTAGAATAATAAACTCGGGTCATTTAGCACTCTTCTAATACTAGCACTTAAAAAGCTAATGTTCTCTGCATCTTAGCCTTCACTTAAGGGCATCAATCACAATGGGAAATGTGCAAACCTACGACGAGGTGCACATTAGTTGACGCCCAGGGGAGGAAGTTGCAGCTACAAGTGTTATGAGATACATCAACAAGAAACACAATGGTGGAAAGCTATCAGATGTGATCAAAACAACAAAAAGGGATTTCCAGGTGTTGTGCAACATGTTTAGGTGTTGTGAGATATATCAACAAGAACTGACAATTAAATAAAGCTATAACACTTAGCAGAAAAACATTATTTCATATGTACCCCCTGTTCAATGGGCAGCAAGGAGGAGAAGAAGTTTGTTTCCAATAAGTGATTAAATATTGTTTTACTTGTTTCGGATCAATGGGCAGTAAGGAGGAAAAGAAGCTTGTTTCCCATCCCCTGTTCTTTCAAATGGTGGAGGCAGAGTTTCCAATAAGTGATTCAATATTTTTTTTACTACATGCACCCAAAAAGAAGAGGAATTAACCTTGGTATATACAATGTACCTTTCTGCCCTGCTTTGTTTACAACATCACTACAGTTGTGTATTATTATATATGAATAATAACTTGAAAGTACTGTAAGACACTCAATAATTGAACCGTCAAGTTTATATTATGAATTTGTCTCTCATTACCAGCTAGATGACATTTGATGATTTACGACTTGAGTTGCGTGTTTTACACTTCTTGTCAGAAGCGAGAAAGCATGTATCTCAGTGCTACACCTCCACATTCTGTGGAACTGAGTGGACAGGGAAGCAGAGTGGACAATGATATACCTTATCTCTGCCTTAACCAGGTTAAGAATAGTACTCCTGATGTTCAATCTTATGGACCTGTTTATCTGGTAGCTTATGATTGCAAAAGGGTAAGTGTAATTTAGCAAAGATTACATGTATGTATCATGAATCTATGTGTTCGGTGAATGCAAATGGGCAACATACCAAGGCTAGCAATTCTTTGATTCAGGGAAAGGAGCTAGTTCCTGGTAAATAACTATCAACTGGCAACATACCAAGGCTGGCAAATCAGTACCAGTGCCAAATAACTCCTATGTTCTCCAGTCCTAATAAGACCAGTGCCAAGTTGCAGATGATCAAAGTGCTGGCTAAAATGATTGAACAAATTATTGATCCTGTTGCTGAAATAAAGAGAATGGATCTTGGAGATGAAAGGTTTAATCCATAATTTAAAATATTGAAGGAGAAAAATAGGAGTAAAACAAGTTGCATTTGCTGAGATGATGACTATTGAGTTGCAAAGTTGAGTGAGAAGAAGGGAACTGTAGAGTGAGCAAAAAGAAGAAAATGTAGGTTTCTTGGATGACTTCTGATCACTGAGAGCTTCAATCACGGATGCCTTTGTGAAAACAAGAGAGGTAAGGGTGAAAGGAAATGCAAGAAAAGAGACTGCAAAGGTCTGAGAAAGCTTAGAATTCAAAAGGGTGAAGAGTTTTGAAGAGGATGGTAATCCTGCTGCATCAAATGGAGAATGCAGGTGATCATGGATTGCTCGAAGGAAACACGTTGAGGGGACTAATGATTGTAGAAGAATAACAGAGGCAGCAAAAGGGAACACCAGGACTGCTGCTATTGTAGTGTAAAACTGTTAATTCTGCAGAATGATAAAGATTGATCTTCTGATAATCTTGCCAGTCCTCTGCATTGGAACAGATGAATAGTCTTTCATATTGGTATTTTTGAAGCAAGGGAGTTGGCAATGATGTTTCCTCCTCTAGATCAGAAGCAATCTCATTCTTCACAGTAGTTAAGAGAGAGACTTCTTTACAGATAAGCCAAAAACTAAATGAGCATGAAGCAGCCCAACATGACTGGTGATCTTCACCCTAAAAAACATCAGCACAATGCCAAAAATGAGGTGATACCAGAAAACTCCTTATACAGTTGTTCAGACTTTTCTGCTAGTTTAAGGCATAATCAGTGAAAAAATGAAGCACATATTATTGTATGTATTGTAGACATCAAGGTCAAGTTCATATATGCACTATCAAGAAGAGGGATGAGGAACATAGGAAAAGGAAGGAACAAGAAGCTGAAAAAAGGGTAAAAACGAAGGTGAGCAGGCACAAGTTGATCAGAAGAAAATACAGCAACATGACAGCATGGAAACTGAAATTTCAAACTCTAAAACAAATCAGCAGTGTATCTATGAGGAAGAAAAGAAACAACAAGATGATCAATGGCAAACCCAAAAGAAAAAATATCAATCCTATTAGTGCGTTGGGTGCAATATAGGAGTTGGTTGTCAACATGTTTGGTATCTTTCAATGAAGTCCTAAAGGGAATCAATGCCTTCAATTATCAAGGAAAACCAAGAATTTTATGCACCCTATTTTTAGCAGATAATGTTTCAGGGAGCATGATATCAAATTTCAAGTATTTGTGACTTTGAGTGTATTAAATTTCCATGGTGTTGACATTGTTGAGGTACCGTCATCAATCAGAAAGCTAATATGTTTAACATATCTTTACCTATTGGTGATTAAAAATTTCAACACATAAAGAAGAAAGGATCATCATTGAACAAAACTAGCTAGCTGTAAATATCGGTACTTCTAACAAGTCGGAAAGGGTTGGTGTACCTAACTAGTTGTTGTCCTAAAAATATTTCCCACACATGAGGATTCTAAATCCTTAATCACTCAAAATTGCGACGTCCATCAACACATATTCACTAAAACCAACGACCCTCCAGCAGCCTATATTTACTCGCAGCAGCAACGTCCAACTGCCACTATTCACTCGCAGTAGATACGTCCAGGAACAAATAAGTTTTCAGGTTTGTAGGTCGCTCCTCTCCTATCCTCTATTTCTATCAATATTCTGCTTCTCCTTGCTTATTACTACTATATTTTTGCTTTTATAAACTTCTTATTTGTATATATTGTTGTTCTACTTTCTGCTTTTGTGCACATCTGTTTTAATGTATATTTAATTTATAACTTTCAACACTGCAAGAATGGCTTCCTATAAGCAGAGCTATAGAGCTAGTGAAACCAAGGGTCAAATTGCTCCCCACGAGCACATATACATAGTTTTTATACTACTCTTTCTATCTCAAACTATGTGATAATCTCTCGTCTTAATTTATCTGACATTTTGAGTATAGGGGAACTTTGGTCAACCAATGGACTGCATAAAAGACAAGGCCCAAGCAACAAAAAATTGGACTTTTAAGATGGCTCAGCCAGCTAAAGGAATTGCGCACGATAAGATAACTGGAGCAGCCCATACAACCAAGGATAAGATGAGCAGAGCAGCTCAAGCTACGAAGGATAAGGTCGCTTGAGCAGCTAAGGAAACTAAAAAAGAGATAACCAGACAACAACACTTTCCAAGCACAAGTTAAAACTTCATCCAACATTGCCCAGCAACAAAGCTACTCCAAGTTTTATGTTACAAACATATCCATCAACAACTTATATAGCTGACTCAAAATGGTCTCGAAACTAGAGATCACTTGTTTGTCTACTGTGAGTTTACAAGAGCTCTTTGGAGAAAGTGTATGACATGTATCAAATGGCCAGACTATACCTCTAATGCTTGGGACACACACTTAAATTGGATCATAGAGAAAACCATAGGCAACACTCTCACTGCCCAATTATTCAGACTAATATATGCAGAGTGTAGCCATGCAGTGTGGATCGAAAGGAATCACAGATTTTTTGAAGGCAAAAGTAGAAATCTTGAACACATTGCTAAAGAGGTAGCTTATATGTGTAGTATGAGGGCTCCTAAGGCCATTAGTTCTAGGCTGCGACAACTTCTATTTCTATGAAGTTGTATCTCCTTTGAGTTTTGTTCTTCTGGTTAACAAACTGTGATGTAGTTTGTTATGTTCTGTAAATACCGTTTGGTGATTAATGAATATATAGTTAATTACCAAAAAAATAACTGATATGCAGGATATCTAACCAGTACATTTGAATTGGTTTTACAATCTAAATCCCAAACCTGCCTAAAAAGGTACTCTTCCATAGGTCTAAAACGAGGGAGCCATAACAGGTATCTCCAATAGATTGTAACATTAACATAACCAATTAAAATAAACATAGTTGTTCTAATCCACTTAGACTACTGATTCATAGTTTATTGATGGGTACAGAGTAGGGTCGATATATCTTTCGTAGTTCTACGCTCGCTCCATATACGACCATTTACATACATATCAGTGAACCTAATAAAGATTGTCATGCAAGCTAATAGTGAAGCCAACAAACACATGTTCTAATAAACATCTAAACCAAAAAAGTTAAACGAACGACAAGAGTATTAAATAGATGATTCAAGGACAAAGCTAAACCTACCAGAAAACAGACCAAAAGGTCTCAACAACAGAGAGCTCATGGAGTTGAAATATAAATTGTTGTACTGACATGAATCTAAACAACATATGATCTATGTAATCGCTAAACTTGAAAGTTTCAAAAATAGATCTTAAGTCATAGTAAAACGAAACAAATGTTTTTTTGTTCTAGTTCTCAAATTCAGAATAGAACGTTTGAATGATCATAGGTTACAAACAAACTAAAAGCCACTCACCTGAATATACTAACAAGTATATGCCTTAATCTAACAGCCACATGCCTTAATGTATATTAACTGATGAATCAATTTAATCAATTGCAATCAAAATAATAGTAGCCAGAGATCATAAACACAAAAAAATTAGTTTTACGAATCTCAAATCACTTGGAAATCACAATTAATACTTAAATATTGATTAGTTAGTCAAGTATATTTTCTTTTTATTCCCAGTTAATGCGTAAATAATGATTATTGAACATGATAGAAAATAAATTACAAGGTTAAATTCTCAACAAAGATGTACAGATTAACAAGGGTAATCGAGCAGATAGAAACAGAGGAGAGGAGAGGAATGACCTACATACCTGGAAACTTATTTGTTCCTGGACGTATCTGTTGCGAGTGAATAATGGGAGTTGGACGTTGTTGATGCGATTAAATGTAGGCTGCTGGAAGGTCGTTGTTTTGAGTGAAATGTGCTGATGAACGTCGCAATTCTGAGTGATTAAGAATTTAGAATCCTCATGTGTGTGGGAAATCTTTTTAGGAATAGTACTTTCCTTATTAGCATACGTATGCGGGTTTTTTTTAGTAATGTTTTCCTTATTTCACAGGAGTTCATTTTTTACAGAATTTTGAGAAAGGCGGGAAACAAAATTTCTTAAAGAAAGCGGAAGTTTTATTTTTAGAAAAAAAAAAAGATTTTCTGCGGTTATTTTTTGGAATTGCTACTAAAAATATACTAATTGCTGACACTTATACATTAGCCATTGATAATATGCTTCACATGAATATATTAGCGGCAATTAACGTATTGCCGCTAAATAATTGTCGCTAAAGTTTATTTTTGTAGTAGTGAATCCATAATCCCAGGTACATTGAGAAGATTAAATTCCATAAGGAAACATAGTGGGTTATGTGGACTCGGATAGTTCTTTTCTTTTTATTTCCATCTTTTATTGTTTCTTGTTTGCTATCTGAATATAAGAGATAAGAAGCTTAGGAATTTAACTTATCTTTGTTTCTTGTATTTGAGGTTTTTGGAGAATAAAATCTTTCTGATTTTCTACTCTATCAGAATCTACCTGATTCAAATAATATAAGAACTTCATCAGAATTCAAGATTCATTCGGTTAACAATTAGAAGAATATAAAAACTTCATCGTTAAATCTAAAACAAGTTATATAAAGATTGAATCTTTACTTTTAATAATCCATATATAAATTTTCTGCCATTTGTGACAGAGAAATGTTTAATTCAAATCAGGTCAATGTTGGAATAGTGAGAGTTGCAACATCTGTTGCACCTACTAATCATTCATATGCTATTCTTGCACCGGTTGAAAAACCTACAAAGTTTTCTAGTATTGATTTCAAGAGATGGAACAAAAAGATGTTCTTCTATAGTCTGCAAAGGTTCATCAGTGAGAACATTCCTATCCTGTCGGAAGAAACTCCGGATAAAGAACGATGCTTAGTAACAAAAGCTTGGAAGCATTCAATTTTTTTATGCAAGAACTACATTTTGAGCGGCCTACAAGATGATCTGTGCAATGTGTACAGTAATATGAAGACATCAAAAGAACTCAAAGATGCTTCGGAAAATAAGTACAAAATGATGGACGCCAAAATGAAGAAATTCACAGTGGCAAAGTTCCTCGACTATAAGATGATAGACAGTAAGGTTGTAGTCACCCAAGTTCAGGAGTTGCACGTTACAATTGTCACGATCCAATTTGCCTAGTCATGATGGCACCTACTAAAACTCATCAGTAGGTTAGTCAACATGTACCCAGAACATTAAGTAATGAGTACAAGGGCAGACCTACATAGAAATAACACCACTTATAAGAATAAGACAAAAGTAGATGCAAACCAAAAACTATATATAATAGAAACCCTCCAGAACCTGGAAGTCAGGAGTTCGGGGTTTTATAATGTGAACATATACAAGTTCCAAAAGTGGACAATAATAAGTCGTCTCAAAGGTAAAATACTATCTTATATATATATATATATATAAGGATATAGGTTGATCAAGGATGTAGAGTGCTCACCCTCATCTCTGGCATCCAAAAGCTGCAAATGATGGCACGAACGATCACCACTGGTAGCTGGTACTAGGACCTGCTTCACTAAAAACATACAGAGTGTAGCATGAGTACCAAAATAGACGTACCCGGTAGGTATCATAGGCCGACTGAGCAATAAAAGTGAAAATAATCTGAAAAGCACAAACAGAGGTCAAAACGGATAAAAGAAACAACACGAGCATACCAAAAGTAAATCTAAGTATAACTAAACTAAACCTAATTGGAACCCATAAGACTAGAAGGTAAACTCATGCACAAGTTTAAATAAAACCTATACAGACCCCCATAAGCCCGACAAGTACACAAAATAGCTAAATCTTCTAAAAGAAGAGCACCACGAACCGAAAGTCGGGCTTCTTACCCAATTAACCGTCATGTCCAGTCAACTCCCAGCCCAGCTAGCAAGAGTTACAATCAATCTAGGCCACCCAGCCAACCAGTCCACTCCTAACCCAGCTAGAAAAAGTGACGCGGGGGAGTGTCGACTCTGAAGAGAATCTCATATATCAAGGCCGCCAAGCCAGCTAGTCCACTCCTAGGGGCATAAACCGCTAAGCTAGAAAGAGCTGCCCGAGAGTGTATCGACTCTAAAGAGGATCTCAAGTAGGCTCTAAGACATCGTGGATCGACATACAATCACAAGGAGTCACCAAAGGCTCAAAGCCTGAAACACTCCAATCCCAAGAAAGCCCAAAACATCTGGTAATGCATCAAAGCTGCAGAGATAGAGAGAAGAAGTAGAAAGTCTACAAAGCCGCAAAAGTGCATAGACTAAGGTTCATACCATCATACCCAGTCTGCTATTTCAGTATTTAGGGATCTAGTGTGTCCGAAACGACATCGGAGACAAATGAAGGCCAGAAGGACCGCAAGTCTAACGCATCCTTAGTCTAATCCTAGACTAAAGCTGAACATGCTCAATAAATAGGAAATAATGCAAATAGAACACAACAAAGTGCAACAACACTCATAAAAACCCCAAGCTAGCATGGTATGAATTTCGAAATAATAGCGACCAGTCGTAAAACATGGTATCTACGAAGAGAAGTAGAAATAACTAGGTACCCACCCCCAATTCACTATAATCATCATGAATCCATGCATTCAAGATCAATTGTAACCTACCTGTAGACCGACCACGTGCACTCTAAATCACAAGGTTAGAGCTTTTCCTTTCTGAATAACCATTGAACAAGGAGGAAGTGTGCTGACTTGGTCAGTCAATAAATGATCACCCAAATGTTGTCAACAAACCTAGAATTCTGAGGCAAACCTTCCCCAAATTCCATAGTGATGTGGTCTCACTTCCACTCGGAATGGGTAATCTCTAAAAATCACCACCATGTCTCAAATACTCGGCCTTCACATGTTGGCAACTCAGGCAATGGGACACATAGTTTGCAATATCTCTCCTCATGCCGCCCACCAATAATGTTGCCTCAAGTCATGATACATCTTTGTGGTGCCCATATAGATAGAGATCTAGAATCATGGGCCTCATGAAGTATTAGCTGGATTAAAATCCAAACTCTTAGAACACAAATACGACCTACAAACCTCAAAACCCCATCTAAATCTAAGGTAGCTTGACTGGCATCACCTACTAACACTCTATGTCAAAGTACCATCAAGACCTCATCCTCAAACTGACGGCTGCAGATCTAACAAGCAAGGAGGATTAAACTCCCACAAGGGCTAGGACACGCCTAGAATTTGAAGCATCCAACTGAATCATCTAATTAGCTAAGGACTAAATGTCCAAAGCTAAAGGTCACTCCATGGTATATATGATTTCTATACTACCTATACTAGGTGCCTTCCGGCTTAAGGCATTTACTTCCATATTTGCCTTTCCCCGGTGATAGAGGATAAAAAGGTCATAGTTTTTCAAGAGCTCAATCCAATGGCACTGCCTCGAATTAAGGTCTCTGTTGCTCTTGATTTACGAAACACTCATGTGATACGTGTAGATATTGCAATGAACTCCATATAGGCAGTCGCTCCAGATCTTAAGCGCAAAAACTACCACCGCCAACTCCAAGTCATGGGTGAGGTATTTGCGCTCATGTAGCCTAAGATGCCTCGATGCATACACAATAACTTGACCCCGCTTCATCGACATACAACCCAAACCAATTGAATGCATCAGAATAGACCGTGAATCCCTCACCCTAAACAAGAAGAGACAATATAGGAGCAGTAGTCCATACTCCTTGAACTTCTGAAAGCTCAACTCACACTCCTCGGACCACTCAAAAGGATCATCAAGGTGCGTCAACCAAGTCAAATGTGTTGCAATAGTAGAGAAACCCTCCACAAACCACTTGTAGTAGCCTGGTAATTTGACAAAACTCTGAAACTCAGTAACTGAAGTGGGCCTAGCCCAATCCCAAAAAGCCTCAATCTTTGATCTATCATGATACCATCCTTGGACACCACATGCCCCAATACCTCTACAGACTCAATCCAGAACTCACACTTTGATAACTTGGCATAAAGTCGTTGATCTCTCAAAGTTTGGAGCAGAATCTTCAAATCTTGCTCATAATCACTCCTGCTCCATGAGTATACCAGAATTTCATCTATGAACAAAATGAAAAACCAATCAAGATACGGTCTAAAAACTCATGTCATCAACTCTATGAAGGTGGTAGGGGCATTAATTCATGAGACAACACAACTCTTAGGCTCTATGGTATAATATAAGTGTTGCCTCGTACAGTCTATCAATCTTGTTGGTGCAGTCTACCCAGCCCGTAGGCATAATCTACCTGCCTCATAGACTATTGCCTCATAAACTCATGACATAGCTAATTATAACCATCACAACACAAGAATGGATTACAATATACACAACATAAGAATGCAATACAAGATACTTAACATAAGTCAATCAACATTGTTGAATACAATAACAACCTAAAGGGTGCATAATATATAAGCTCAACCTATAGAACTAACCATGGCTTACGATAAAGCAAAGCATAAGTATGACCATGCAGAAATACTCACGCCTTGCAAGTTATTATAATACATTGGACTCAACCATGAGAAAATAATCATACCTTCTAGGTCGTTATAAATTATAATGTCATATATTCAATCATACAAAAATACTTATGCCTTGCATGTCTTTATAATGCCATGGGCTCGACCGTGTTCCTCACACCTTGCAGGTCCTTGCGGGCCCTCTAGGCAATCACAATCACTAAGTATAATATTATGTAACACAATATGCAACACATTATACAAACGTTTAGTGAATCCCCAAGTACCTAAGAACCATTGTGTGGTTGTATACACTTCCTCTGTTCCTAACTCAATCCACATAAATAACCACTAGTTTGACCGACACGTAAAAATCTAGCATAGCCCTTAGAAGCTCGACAGATTCAAACCACAATCACATGATGATAAGTGCAATGCAAGGAAAATCAATTAGAACAGAACTAATTGTAGCAACTATTAATCTTACATGTCCTTGCTCAAGTCACACAATTGTAGAAACTGCAAAAAGAATAACATGCGACCAATAACTCATAGCCAAATATGCTTGCTTCCGCCCAATCTTACATCACTAAATGAACAACACATACGATCCTCAAAGATCCCACACTCTGCTGACCATAACAACCCAAGGCATATTACATAACAACATAGAATGCAATATAATGTAGTGTAGGAAAACACCCTGACCCCAACTTTAAGGACATAAATGCAATTTATATGCACAATGCATATGTATGTGGGAAAACAACATAAATATTGTGTCACAATGATATACCGTGAGTTTACGGTATTTTTAATACATTTCACTTACGAGTTGTGTGTGTCTAGGGCCATTTTGTATTGGTTTTTATGTATTTTTATCATGTTTACAGGAAATATGTTCAGACATGGAAACTGAGAGACACAGCTGAAGGATGTGTAGAAAAGGGCATCTACGGAGGTGATCCACGGACAGTAGGTCCATTCACGCTCCATAGATGGGTGTCGTATATGGGCAGGCAAGGCATTAAAGGAGATCAGGGAATTCTTGACCAAGTGTGGAACCACGGTTGCAATCGACGGACCGTAGATTGATCTACGGACCGTACTGTTACTCCGTCAAATGATTCAGAGAAGGGGTTCCAGTACCTGATTTTGAAGATTCTAAGTGTGGAGCTACGGAGAAGGATCTACGGACCGTGGATCAAACCACGGTCCGTACTATTGATCCGTCATTTGCATAAGAGATGATGATGTTTTGGAAGCTGAAAATTTGCCTAAGTCCTGAGTCACGGAAGGGACCAACGGACAGTTGGTCAATCCACGATCCGTAGGTCAGTGTCGTAGATCAAGACGTGTCCTGAAACATTATGTCCTTATTTTGTTTCCTTTTTAGTTAGGACTTATTTTTCTATATATATGGCATGTAAACCTCATTTTTGGGGTTAGACTTTATTACTTTTATTCTAGTTCTTGACTTTGGAAATTAACTTGCAACTTTAGAAATTCTTAATTTCCTAAGTTCGTTTTGAAGATTTTGGTTTGGCAATTCAAGTTGAAATTTTGGGTTTATCATTCTCGTTACGTAAGTTCATGATTTCTTCTTCTAAAAATATGAATTGTGTTCTTGCTAATATGGGTAACTAAATCCACAACTAGGGTTGTGGGAACCATGAGCGATTAACAAAGTATGAATAGTAATTAAGCAATTCTTGAATAGTGTTGTTGCATGCATTGATAATTCTTTCGTCTAGAAGTCTTTTTAATGGTGGCCAACGTTAGAACTCACCTTGTTGCTACTT
>JAJOOS010003307.1:0-28210 GCA_029582725.1 Solanum chiquidenum | reverse complement strand
TTAATTGGAACATGTCTTAGTTTAAATGTCCGAATGAAACTTATTGATAAATTTAAGGGATTGTCAATACATGTATTATGCCCTTTAATTTACTCTCTGTGTTAAAAGCAAATTTCTGAAGAATAATGTTTAACTGACCATCCTTTCGTTTATACGGCTTTGCTACCTATTACAACTAATTAAGGTAATTAATATTATATTCTTTCTCAATGAATGATGTCAAATCTTAAAAGACTGATAATATGAAGCGGAGGATATATTTAACAATATATATATGTGATCTTTTTTCTTGGTTGGCTTTGACTAGTGGTGCAAATTGGGGTGAACCAAAGGAAGTAAACTGCAAGGGGCAAACCAAACCCATAGAGGATCAACTTTTCCAGGAGAACCTGTCATAAAGGAAGTGTTGAACACAATGAAGAAGCATGTACAATTGCTTGATATTACATTGTTGACTCAATTGAGAAAAGATGGACATCCATCTATTTATGGCACAAGTGGTGAACTAGATTGCAGCCATTGGTGTATTGCTGGAGTACCAGACACTTGGAATTTACTATTATATACAACTCTTATTTCATAGACTATAGTGCTTTTTAAGTAATAATTATTAATTTTGAGATCCTATCATAGTATAGGATTTGAATTATTTTAGGAGATATATACGATATGTCATATCTTCAAAAGTTGTTACAAACGTGATTTCCTTCTTAATTAATGTCTTTCAACTATATCTCTTAATTAGACATTCTAAATGATACATATATCTGAGGTTCAGTTTATGATAGGATTCATAATAATGAAAACTAAAGGGAAAATAAGTAATTAGGTAATAAACTAAACGATTTCTGTTGTTTAACCTAAAAAGAGAACACGGTCTAGGCCCAAATCAAGATAATTGTCCCAAGATAAATCTACGAGTGGGTTATGGTGTTGTCGGGGCTGAGTACAAGACTTGTATTACGATTGTGTATTTGGTGAAAAACTCGTCCTGCATCCCTTAGATTCATCCCTGATGGTGTTGCCGAGGAGTTTGATTATTGTTCAAAGTTGAGGGGGGAGTTTGATTTTTAAAGCAAAGTTGGAGGTGAAAACGATATTTACCCTATAATATTTTGTATACACTGACGTCAATATTCTATTAAATACCACTATTACATATAAATATTCTTATCAGATCAGACAATTGTATATATTATCTCTTCATAGATGATTTCTCTTCATAACTCTAAAAATAATTAAGAAATTGCAATTAATACCACAGCATGGTCTATATCCATCTACCCAAAACATATATTGTAATTTGAATGATCATTATTTATTAATATCTTAATAATGAATGAATTTACACGCGTAGAGATATGAGGGCATTAAAATTTTAATATAAAAAAATATTTCGCTTAATAAGGGCTCCTTCTTCTATTTATTTCTCTCCCTATATCCCCATCTCTCTCTCTCTCCCCCCCTCCCTCTCTTTATCTCTATCTCTCCACTTCTTCTACTTGTTGGTTGGAGTCAATCATTGTATATCGCCCCCTTACTTCTTTCGATCTATCTCTTTCCTTTTCTATCGCTTTTTTTTGTGTGTGTTTTGCATCTGTGAAGCAACATGTACAGTAAAATGAAACCTTTTTTACGATGAATTTTGGGGTGACAACCTAGTTCCTTCGATCCACCCACTTGATGAGCTTCGATGATTTTGACATCGTCTGATCATTTCTTATTATCTGGACGACCCTCAATTACACTCAGGTTCTATCGTTCTTATTTTGATATTTTGTTACTCTTGCATAGTTATTTTAGTATTCTTGTTTTATTGTTTGATGTTTCTATTAGATATTCAAAATTAAATTGCATCGAATTGATTGTACATAGAGTGCAAGTTCAGTGATAACCCATGAGGTGGAAATAATTAAGGAATTGCAATTAATACCACAACATGGTCTATATCCATCTACCCAAAACATATATTTTGATTTGAATGATCATTATTTACTATCATCTTACTAATGAATGAATTTACATATGTAGAGATATGAGGGCATTAAAATTAGAATATACGATAATAAAGTGAATTTCGCTTAATAAGGGCTCCTTCTTCTATTCATTTCTCTCCCTATCTCCCAATCTCTCTCTATCTATCTATTTATTTATTTATGTATCTCTCTCTCTATATCTATCTCTCTATCTCCCCCCTTCCCTCTCTTTATCTCTATCCCTCCCCTTCTTCTACTTGTTGGTTGGAGTCAATCATCGTAGATCCCCCTTTACTTCTTTCGATCTATCTCTTTCCTCTTCTATCGCTTTGTGTATGTGTGTGTTTTACATCTGCGAAGCAACATGTACGATAAAATGAAACCCTATTTTACAATGAATTTTGGGGTGACCTAGTTCCTTCGATCCACCCGCTTGATGAGCTTTGATGATTTTTACATCGTCTGATCATTCCTCAGCATCTGGACGGTCCTCGATTACACCCAGGTTCTATCGTTCTTGTTTTGATATTTTATTTTGATATGTTGTTACTCTTGCATAGTTATTTTAGTATTCTTGTTGTATTGTTTGATGTTTCTATTAGATATTCTGAATTAAATTGCATTGAATTGATTGTACATGGAGTGCAAGTTCAGTGATAACTCTTGAGCTGGAAATGAAAGTGAAGATTGATGCACTAGTCATACTCAAGATTTTAAATATCTTCGGTCTATAATTTAAGGAGACAGTTTGATTGACGATGATGTCACACACCGTATTGGAATGGGATGGATAAAATGAGGGTTCACCTCTAGTATACTATGCGATAAAAATATGTCACCAAGGCTTAAAGCTAAGTTATATAGTGTGGCGGTTAGACTAACACTATTGTATGAGGCAAATGAAGGCAGTGGAAATGAAAATGCTCAAATGGATATGTGGGCATACTAGGAGAGATATGATTAGAATGAAGTTATACTACACAAGAGGTGAGTAGCCTCCATGAGAATAGGAAGTGTGAGGATGTATAAGAGGTTGGTTGTACGTAGTATGAGTTAGGCGAGGTATATATATGTAGGTTGAAAAGGAATTAAGGGAGTAATTTGACGCGACATGATACAACTTCAATTAACTAAGGACATGACCTTAGATAAAGAGGTATGATGATCGATGATTAGGATAGAAAGCTAGTAGATAGTTGAGTGTTGTCCTACTTCATGATTTAGGTATTGCATAGTTTCTTTTTCTCCAATGTGCATTAATATTTGTTGCTACACTTATTTATACATTTTTATTTTGTTGTCTTTTTTCTTTCTTACTTTCATGTGCTGGTTACATTTTTTAGACGAGAGTTTATCTAAAATAACTTCAATACCCCTTAAAGATAGAGGTAAATGAGTGCTATATTTTGTCATCACTAAACCCCACTTGTGAGGTTACACTGATTGTTGTATCTAAGATGTATGTATGATTTCCTTAATCAACCCTAATTTTTTTCATAATAAGATTAAGGATGAAGTAAAATTTCATTCAAATCACTTACAACAATTTATCATAATGAAATATTTTTTAAAAAAATTATATGAAGAGATAGTTACCCAAGTATAAGGATAATGATGAGGGATAGTTATGAAGACAAGATAAGATATGAAGAATGAAAGTTTGGATTATCAAGTATGACCCATTTCTAAGCACTCGAAATGAAACTATAATCCAAGATTATTATTATTTTCAGCAGTGATAAACTACAATTAATCCTATTTTTTATAGGAAAAGAATTAATGGATGAAGTAAAACATTATACAAACCAGTTACAACAATTAATCATAGTGAAAAATACAAAGAACTACAATCCTTGCTTTACTGTCCCTTCTTATATCTTCCGCTAGCCCTAGATCGTTTTGTTTCTTCTAAGATAATCATAATGAAAAATACAAAATTTATACGAAGAGATGAGTTACTCAAGTATAAGAAGGATGATCAAAGGTAGTATCAAAACAAGAGAGAAAATGGGTAAGACATTGTTGATGAATGCAGTTCTAGGTCATTAAGAATTGCACAATTTCAAGCACTCAAACTGGAAATCATTACCCAAGAAATCATTCTTTTCCACCAAACAAAAATGATAAACTACAATCAACCCTAACTTTTTCAAAATTTTGAAAAAAAAGATGAATGGCTAGGTAAAATTTGATACTTTATCTCAATTTATACCATTTGCCCTCTTAAGAGAAATATTCAAGGAACTACAATCCTCACTTTACTGTCCCTTCCTATATCTTCCTAGCCCTTGATCGTTTTGTTTCTTCTAAGATAATCTCAAGTCCTTCATAAGTGTGGTATCCGGATCAGCCCTGTCCTCCTGGCCTTGAGAGCCCTCTTACGACGTTGATCTTTTGGTTGCCAATGATGAAATAGTACCATCATCTATTTTGGCCCTGTCCTCCTTGTACTTAGCAAGCTTCCCACGACATTGTTTTATTGGTTGCTCCAAATGCACCTCATGTCGAGGATCCTTTTCCTTTTGATGTGCCTTCTTTTGTGTAATTGATGAATTCCCCCTTCTCTTGGTCTTTCCTTTTCTCTTTGGATTCAAGTTTTTGCTATTAGCTGAAAGCAAAAACCGTCCTCCATCGATCATAAGTACTTCTCCTTTTCACACATATTTTGCGGATGATGTTTTAGGAGAGGGTCATATGAGTCCTTGGCAAACTGTCATACTCCTTCTTGATAAACTAGATCGCGAGTCTTCATTGGAACCCCATTTCTTCATCTAATTCCTGCAACGCCTTTTCAATCATCTTTTCAAGGCCTGGCCACAAGGATCTTAAGTTATATCGCTAATCAACCAAATTTAGAAGAGGTAACCCCTCCTCAAATGGAAAATTATAACCAAAGAACTCATTTTTATCCAATAATCAACCCTAACTTTATAAAAATTTCAGAAAAAAAAAAGAAGATAAATGGGGCTACAAATCAGTTAATTCTAACAAAAAAAAACACAAACTTTAGTGAAAAGATGAATTACCCAAGTGTAAGGAGGATGATCGGGGGTAGTCCGAAGACCAGACATAAAACCATCAAGGTGTTGTTGAAGAATCGAGTTCTGGATCTCTGATAATATGGCGCATTGGGATCACTATTGGACATTTTCACAATCCCTTCTCTCAATTTCTCCATGGCTTTCTCCTTGTTATTCTTCTATTTTTGTTACTTCTATTGCACATTAAAAAATTTGCAAGTATTTTAACGAGTTGACAGATCAATGGTGTTATTTCATTATTTGGAGAAATCGAAGATTTTTTTTCAAATAACGAAATGTCTTTTTTCAAATAAGTGATTTCCAAATAACGAAGTGTCTTTTTTCAAATAAATGATTTTCAAATAACGAATGTCTTTTTAAAAAAAATAAAACCATCCCCCCAAAACCAAAAAAAAAATAAAAAATATTCAAATTTCTCAACGTTTTAACGGGAAATTGAAGATATTTTTGTTAATTTTTCAAATAAATGATTTTATTTTGAGATGATGCATGAAGCGTCTTTTTAAAATAAATATTTATAAAAAATAAAATAGTCCCCAAAAACCACAAAAAAAATAATTCAAATTTCTCAACCCAACCGCCCAAAAAACTTCTATAAATAGGGAATACCACCAGAATTAATGTATCTGTCAACACACCAAAACAAATCTTGTGAAAATCCTAAGTTGTTGTAGAAGAAGAAGAATCTGGAGAAAGAAATGGACAAATTGAGAGAAGGAATTGTGAAAATGTCCAACAGTGAACCAAATGCACCATTATCAGAGGCCCAGAACTCGATTCTTCAACAACATCTTGATCGTTTAATGTCTGGTCTTCAGACTACCCCTGATCATCCTCCTTACGCTTGGGTAATTCATTTTTTCACTGAAGTTTGTGTTTTTTTTTTTAATTAACTGATTTGTAGAAAGTTTTAACTAATCCCATTTATCCTTTTTTTCTAATTTTTGAAAAAAAACTTGAGTTGATTATTGGATAAAAATGAATTCTTTGGTTATAGATTTCAATTTTGAGGAGGGATTAACTCTTATGAATTTTGTTAATTAATGATGTAAATCGAATGTTTATAGTCTAATCGAATGTTTTGTTTCGTTATAGATGATTGAAAAGGCGTTGCAGGAATTGGACGAAGAAGGGGGTTCTAATGAAGACTCCATATCTGAGTTTATCATGAAAAACAATGAGAGTTTGCCAAGGGCTCATACGACAATGCTGAAACATCATCTGGAGAAGATGTGTGAAAGGGGGGAAATTGTTTTGATTGATGGAGGACGGTTTTTGCTTCCTGGTGACAGCGAAAACTCGAATCCAAAGAGAAAAGGAAAGAACAAGAAAAGGGGGAGTTCGTCAAATACACAAAAGAAGCAGCAGCAAAAGGAAAAAGAGGAAGATCCTCGACATGTGGTGCATTTGGAGCAACCAAAACAACAGGGTCGTGGGAGGCCTGCTAAGAACAAGGAAGACGGGGCCAAAAAAGGTGATGGCACAACTTCAGCATTGGCAACGAAGGAACCAGAAGATAAGCGTGAGAGGGCTCTCAAGGGCCAGGAAGACGGGGCTGATCCAGATGCTGTACTTGTGAAGGACTTGAGAAGCAAAACGATGAAGGACTAGGAAGGCGTTGGAAGGCACAGTAAAGTAGCATTCCCTAAAGTTCAAGTGTTAGCGGATATATTTTAGTTGTTTGTGTTTCTCTATATACAATATTGTAATTCGAACTAATAGTGTTAGTTATTAGACAGAAGCTATGTATTATTAACTAGTCGATTGTAGTTTATTTTTCTGTAAGTTCTGCTCTATACAATAAAACTTGTGTACTCTCTACAGGCTTTGCCTATTTATAAAATGTTGTAGTCTGAATCATCGCCTTTATTTCTCTGTCTTGTTGTAGTGTACATTTTTTTTAAAGATAGTCGCTAGGGAATGACGTATGTGTAGTTGATTGATTGATATATTTACTTGTCTAGTGTGATATTGATGCTTGAGTTCAATGTCTATTCAAGAAATTCAACTAATTTCTCCTTGAGCTTTGCACTGAAATCTGAATATCTAAGCACTTTTTCTTTCAATGGAATAATCATAGATGTAACACCTGAAAATGGTGTGTGGTCGAGGACGTTGCATTTTTTTTAATTTGTTCTCTCACCTGGTGTTCGATATCTGTTGGGGGTCCGATGAAATTCATATATGAATCAGGAAATCTCACATTATGGGTAAATGCTCCTTTTGGAGAGTAGAATACTTGTGTGGATCCCTCTTTGAATTTCACTTGTGCTGTAGGAGTCGCGAATGATAATGGAAGTAAGAGGAAGGTGGGCAGAGTACTTGTGACGTTTTCAAAAGAAAAAATGACATCCTAGAAAGGTTACAGGTTTACAGCTATCCCAATCTTGGTAACAGTTCTTGTTATGCTTGCACTATATGTTGCTCAGACTCTTAAAAAATGTCAACAGTTGCAAGACGGATTCTCCATAAGTAGTATATTTTTTGAGAATCCGACACAAATAAGGCATCAAAAGTGAAGAGTCCGCACAACTTAGCTTGCACCTCATTGAGGAAAGCTAATCAAAAAGCGATACAATATTTCTCTAATAAGTCTCCAAAAACCTTTTCAATTATGTTCAGATTACAAATTATATTAGAATGCTTGATATGCAGGGGTCTCTCTAATGTTAACAATAAAATATCGTTGTTCTAGAACAATCGCTTCACTGTGAACATCATTAATCAACATTTTCATATACATTTGTGACTCATTTGGCTACAACTTATTTTAACAGATGGTCTGAAAGTACCTATGGAGATATATACAATAAGCCGAAGACACTAGGAAATACTGTCAACACTCCGGAACAACAGTCCTGAGAAAAAGAGCTATTCTCAATAAAGCTAAGGCCAAGTATGTTTTATATCTGAAAGTGCCAGAGGATATTTTGACTGATCTTCCTACAGAGAATAAAATCAAGAATAATCTCATGACTATGGATCCTCATAGTGCCCCGGGGCCTGATGAATTCACAACAAAGTTCTATCAGGCTTGTAAATACTCTATTCATGATGATTGAGGAGTTTGGTATGTCCCTTACTTGAATATGTTTGTCTTAAAGTTGAGTCGTTATTGATGTAGATATTGTTGAATCTGATCCTATAAGTTAGTTCGAGATGTCTAATATCATGAATATGAAATGAAATTCTTCCCAAAGTACTACGATCACAAACGTTTTATGTAAAATGAACCTCAAACATTAAAGTAATAGATTCCAAGTTCCAGGATCGTGCAAAGCACGAATGCCCAAATATGACAGATTGAATCCTGAAGCTACTTATGCCTTACAGGTTACAGCCCTTTTTGTGGTTTTAGTCTTCATGGTTAACTCATACTAATATTGCTATGATTCCTAAAGTAAATCCCCCTCAACAGTTTTCTGAAATGAGACCTATTAGTGTAATTAACAAAAAATTAACTCTTTGAATAGTAATGCTGATTTTATCAAGTCAAATCATCAAGAACATAATACTAGATGCAGAAGTAGGGATGGCGGATAATTACACAGGAAATATGAATTCTTGGATTATATAGTTTTCATTTTGACTGCTTGGAGAGTTTAGGGGTAGTGTGTTATCATGCCTTCTGAACCTGTCATAGTACTAGTCGTACCGTTGTAGTTCTTGCCATAGGTCGCTTATTGTGTTTGTTGTTGTTTTTGTGTCTTTCTTGTAGACTTTATACTGCTTTTCTTATTAACGGTTATGCTTTCTTCATTAGACACATTAAATGATATCCATCTATCTAATACGTATCTGAACGCAATAGATACATCTGAGGTTCAATTTATGATAGGATTCATAATAATGAAAACTAAAGGGAAAAGAAGTAATTAGGTAAGAAACTAACAGATTTTTGTTGTTTACCCTAAAAAGAGAACACAGTCTAGGCCCAAATCAAGATAATTGGCCCAAGATAAATCTACGAGTGGGTTATGGTGTTGTCGGGGCTGAGTACAGGACTTGTATCACGATTGTGTATTTGGTGAAAAACTCATCCTGAATCCCTTATATTCATCTTTGATGGTGTTGCCGGAGAGTTTGATTATTGTTCAAAGTTGAGGGGGGAGTTTGATTTTTAAAGCAAAGTTGGGGGGTGAAAACGATTTTTAAAGTAAAGTTGGGGGGTGAAAACAATTTGTACCCTATAATATTTTGTATACACGGATGTCAATATTCTATTAAATACCACTATTACATATAAATACTCTTATCACATCAGCCAACTGTATATATTATCTCTTCATAGATTATTTCTCTTCATAACTCTAAAAATAATTAAGAAATTGCAGTTAATACCACAACATGGTCTATATCCATCTACCCAAAACATATATTGTAATTTGAATGATCATTATTTATTAATATCTTAATAATGAATGAATTTACATACGCATAGATATGAGGACATTAAAATAAGAATATACGACAATAAAGTGAATTTCACTTAATAAGGGCTCCTTCTTCTATTTATTTCTCTCCTTATCTCCCCATCTCTCTCTCTTTCTCCCTCCCCCCTCCCTCCCTCCCTCTCTTTATCTCTATCCCTCCATTTCTTCTACTTGTTGGTTGGAGTCAATCATCGTAGATCGCCCCTTTACTTTTTTCGATCTATCTCTTTCCTCTTCTATCGCTTTGAGTATGTATGTGTTTTGCATCTACGAAGCAACACGTACAGTAAAATGAAACCCATTTTTACGATGAATTTTGGGGTGACCTAGTTCCTTCGATCCACCCGCTTGATGAGTTTCGATGATTTTGACATCGTCTAATCATTCCTTATCATCTGGAAGGCCCTCGATTACACTCAGGTTCTATCGTTCTTATTTTGATATTTTATTTTGATATTTTGTTACTCTTGCATAGTTATTTAGTATTCTTGTTTTATTGTTTGATGTTTCTATTAGATATTCTGAATTAAATTGTATCGAATTGATTGTACATGGAGTGCAAATTCAGTGATAACCCGTGAGGTGGAAATAATTAAGGAATTGCAATTAATACCACAACATGATCTATATCCATTTACCCAAAACATATATTGTAATTTGAATGATCATTATTTATTAATATCTTACTAATGAATGAATTTACATACGTAGAGATATGAGGGCATTAAAATTAGAATATACGATAATAAAGTGAATTTCGCTTAATAAGGGCTCCTTCTTCTATTTGTTTCTCTCCCTATCTCCCCATCTCTCTCTCTCTCTCTCTATATATATATATCTATCTATCTATCTATCTATCTATCTATCTATCTATCTATCATCTATCTCTCTTTCTTTCCCCCTTCCCTCTTTTTATCTCTATCCCTCCCCTTCTTCTACTTGTTGGTTGGAGTCAATCATCGTAGATCCCCCCTTTACTTCTTTCGATCTATCTCTTTCCTCTTCTATCGCTTTATGTATGTGTGTGTTTTGCATCTGCAAAGCAACATGTACGGTAAAATGAAACCCTTTTTTACGATGAATTTTGGGGTGACCTAGTTCCTTTGATCCACCCACTTGATGAGCTTCGATGATTTTGACGACGAATTTTGGGGTGACCTGGTTCCTTCGATCCACCCGCTTGAAGAGCTTCGATTATTTTGACATCGTTGGATCATTCCTTATCATCTGAACATCCTTCGATTACACCCAGGTTCTATCGTTCTTGTATTGATATTTTATGTTGATATTTTGTTACTCTTGCATAGTTATTTTAGTATTCTTGTTTTATTGTTTGATGTTTACATTAATTAGATACTCTGAATTAAATTGCATCGAATTGATTGTACAAGGAGTGCAAGTTTAGTGATAACCCCTGAGGTGGAAATGAAAGTGAAGATTGATGCACTAGTCATACTCTAGATTTTAAATATCTTCAGTCTATAATTTAAGGAGACAAGTTGATTGACGATGATGTCACACATCGTATTAGAATGAGGTGGATAAAATGAGGGTATGCGATAAAAATATATCACTAAGGTTTAAAGATAAGTTATATAGTGTGGCGGTTAGACTAACACTATTGTATGAGGCAGTGGAAATGAAAATGCTCAAATGGATATGTGAGCATACTATGAGAGATATGATTAAGAATGAAGTTATACTACACAAGGGGATAGCCTCCATGAGAATAGGAAGTGTGAGGATGTATGAGAGGTTGGTTGTACGTAGTAGGAGTTAGGCGAGGTATATGTAGGTTGAAAAGGAATTAAGGGAGTTGATTTGACAAGACATGATACAACTTCAACTAACTAAGAACATGACCTTAAATAAAGAGGTATGATGGTCGATGATTAGGATAGAAAGCTAGCTAGTAGATAGTTGAGTGTTGTCCTACTTCATGATTTAGGTATTGCTAGTAGATAGTTGAGTGTTGTCCTACTTCATGATTTAGGTATTGCGTAGTTTCTTTTTCTCCAATGTGCATTAATATTTGTTGCTACACTTATTTATATATTTTTATAATTTGCTGTATCTTTTTCTTTCTTAATTTCATGTGTTGGTTACAATTTTTTAGACGTGAGTTTATCTAAATTAACCTCTGTACCCCTCAAAGATGGAGGTAATGAGTGCTATATTCTGTAATCACTAAACCCCACTTGTGAGGTTACACTGATTGTTTGTTGTATCTAAGATGCATGTATGATTTTCTCAATCAACCCTATTTTTTCAAAATAACATTAAGGATGAAGTAAATTCCATTCAAATCACTTGCAACAATTTATCATAATGAAAGATTAAAAAAAAATTACATGAAGAGATGAGTTACCCAAATATAAGGATGATGATGAGGGATAGTTATGAAGACAAGATAAGAAATGAAGAATGAAATTTTGGATTATCAAGAATGACCCATTTCTAAGCACTCAAAATGAAACTATAATCCAAGAATTTATTTTTTTCAGCAAATCCATGTGATAGACTACAACTAATCCTATTTTTCATAGGAAAAGAATTAATAGATGAAGTAAAACATTACACAAACCACTTACAACAATTAATCATAATGAAAAATACAAAGTTTATACGAAGAGATGAGTTACTCAAGTATAAAAAGGATGATCAAGGGTAGTATCACGACGAGAGAATTCATTCTTTTTCCACCAAGCATAAATGATAAACTACAATCAACCCTAACTTTTTCAAAATTTTGAAAAAAAAAGAAGATGAATGGGGTGAGGTAAAACTTGATACTTTATCTCAATTTGTACCATTGTTTCTAAGATAAAGATTCAAGGAACTACAATCCTTGCTTTACTGTCCCTTCCTATATCTTCCTATCCCTTGAGAGCCTTCTCACGACGTTGATCTATTGGTTCCTTTGTTGCCAATGCTGAAACTATATCATCATCTATTTTAGCCCCATCCTCCTTGTACTTAGCAAGCCTCCCACGACACTATTTTATTGGTTGCTCCAAATGCACCTCATGTCGAGTATCCTTTTCCTTTTGTTGCGACTTCTTTTGTGTACGTAATTGATGAATTCCTCCTTCTCTTGCTCTTACCTTTTTCTCTTTGGATTCCTTGCTAAGTTTTGGCTTTAAGCCACTGATTGTATTGAGTTCCCTGCTGATAACATTGTGTTTGTGTAGCTAATGTAGTAGCAACTGCTGCATTGATCTTGCTTTTAATTTAAATCGTTTACGTTTATAGTGGTCACAAATGTAACATTTGATTCACCATATGCAGGTTTCCACCTTTGCTTCTCAGTTCTCACCACCACTATGGAGCAGATAATTAAGGAGTTTGACACTGACATTCTACTTCCTGAGGTCTTTGTTCCGTATTGTACAAGTTCTTCAGAGTTTATGTTAGGCCCGTGCTTCAAGGATGGATTTCCTTCACGTGTTCACTTTGATGAACTTCTGATAGTATTGAGGAACTCCTGAAATCCATCCTTGAAACACGGGCCTAACATAAACTCCGAAGAACTTGTAGAATACGGAACAAAGACCTCAGGAAGTAGAATGTCACTGTCAAACTCCTTAATTATCTGCTCCATAGTGGTGGTGAGAAGCAAAGGTGGAAACTTGCATATGGTGAATCAAATGTTACATTTGTACATGACCACTATAAACGTAAACGATTTAAATTAAAAGCAAGATCAATGCAGCAGTTGCAACTACATTAGCTACACAAACACAATGTTATCAGCAGGGAACTCAATACAATCAGTGGCTTAAAGCCAAAACTTAGCAAGGAGTCATACATCATAATCAGCACCACTGTTTTTGTTGTTAGCTGAAAGCAAAAACCGTCCTCCATCATTCATAAGTACTTCTCCCTTTTCACACATCTTTTGCGAATGATGTTTTAGCAGAGGGTCATATGAGCCCTTGACAAACTGCCATACTCTTTCTTGATAAACTAGATATCGAGTCGTCATTGGAACCCCATTTCTTCATCTAATTCCTGCAACGCCTTTTCAATCATCTATAACAAAAGAAAGGATTGGATTAGACTATAACCTCACAAGGCCTGGCCACAAGGATCTTAAGTTGCATCACTTATCAACCAAATTGAGAAGAGGTAACCCATCCTCAAAATGAAATTTATAACCAAGGAACTCATTTTTATCCAATAATCAACCCTAATTTTATCAAAAATACGGGGGGAAAAAGAAGATAAATGTGGGCAACAAACAGTTAATTCTAACAAAAAAACACAAACTTTAGTGAAAATATGAATTACCCAAGCGTTAGGAGGAGGATCGGGGTAGTCTCAAGACCAGACATAAAACGATCAAGGTGTTGTAGAAGAATTGAGTTCTAAGTCTCTGATAATGGCGCATTGGAATCACTTTTGAACATTTTCACAATCCCTTCTCTCAATTTCTCCATGGCTTTCTCCTTATTCTTCTTCTATTTTTGATATTTCTATTGCACATTAGAATTTTCACAAGTATTTTAACGAGTTGACAGATTAATGACGGGTGTTATTTCATTTTTGGAGAAATTTTCAACTGTTTTAATGAGTAATCGAAGATTTTTTTGTTTTTTTTTTTCTCAAATAAATGAATTTTAAATAACGAAATGTCTTTTTTCAAATAAATGATTTTCAAATAACCAAGTGTCTTTTTTCAAATAACTGATTTTCAAATAACGGATGTCTTTTTTAAAAAAAAAAAAAAATCATCCCAAAAACCACAAAAAAAATATTCAAATTTCTCAACATAACCGCCCAAAAAATTTCTATAAATAGGGAATACCACCAGAAATGATGTATCTGTCAACACACCAAAAAAAAACTTGTGAAAATCCTAAGTTGCTGTAGAAGAAGAAGAATCTGGAGAAAGACATGGACAAATTGAGAGAAGGAATTGTGAAAATGTCCAACAGTGAACCAAATGCGCCATTATCAGAGACCCAGAATTCGATTCTTCAACAGCACCTTGATCGTTTAATGTCTGGTCTTCAGACTACCCCCGATCATCCTCCTTACGCTTGGGTAATTCATTTTTTCACTAAAGTTTGTGTGTTTTTTTTTTAGAATTAACTGATTTGTAGAAAGTTTTAACTAATCCCATTTATCCTTTTTTTCTAATTTTTGAAAAAAAACTTGAGTTGATTATTGGATAAAAATGAATTCTTTGGTTATTGATTTCAATTTTGAGGAGGGATTAACTCTTCTGAATTTTGTTAATTAATGATGTAAATCGAATGTTTATAGTCTAATCGAATGTTTTGTTTTGTTATAGATGATTGAAAAGGCGTTGCAGGAATTGGACGAAGAAGGGGGTTCTAATGAAGACTCGATATCTGAGTCTATCATAAAAAATAATGACAGTTTGCCAAGGGCTCATACGACAATGCTGAAACATCATCTGGAGAAGATGTGTGAAAGGGGGGAAATTGTTATGATTGATGGAAGACGGTTTTCGCTTCCTGGTGACAGCGAAAACTCGAATTCAAAGAAAAAAGAAAAGAACAAGAGAAGGGGGAGTTCGTCAAATACACAAAAGAAGCAGCAGCAAAAGGAAAAGGAGGAGGATCCTCGACATGTGGTACATTTGGAGCAACCAAAAAAACAGGGTCGTGGGAGGCCTGCTAAGAACAAGGAGGACGAGGCCAAAAAAGGTGATGGTACAACTTCAGCATTGGCAACAAAGGAACCAGAAGATCAGCCTGAGAAGACTCTCAAGGGCCAGGAAGACGGGGCTGATCCAGATGCTGTACTTGTGAAGGACTCGAGATTGTCTAGAAGAAACAAAACGATCAAGGACTAGGAAGGCGTTAGAAGGCACAGTAAAGTAGCATTCCCAGAAGTCCAAGTGTTAGCAGATACATTTTAGTTGTTTGTATTTCTCTATATACAATATTGTAATTCGAACTAATAGTGTTAGTTATTAGAAAGAAGCTGTAGTATTATTTATTGTAGTTTTCTTTTCTGTAAGTTATGCTTTAAGTGCTGTGAATATTTATAAAATGTTGTAGTCTGAACCGTTGCCTTTAATTCTCTGTCTTGCTGTTGTGTACATTTTTTTAAAGATAGTCGATTTATCTCTTCACTTTGTTTGGGAATAATGTATGTGTATAGTTGATTGATTGATATATTTACTTGTCTATTCAAGGAATTCAGCTAATTTCGCCATGAACTTTGCCCTGAATATCTAAGCACTTTTTCTTTTTGCAATGGAATAATCATAGATATAACGCCTGAAAATATGGTGTGGTCGAGGACGTTGCATTTTTTTAATTTGTTCTGATCACCTGGTGTTCGATATCTGATTAAGGATAAGTGCCCCTTCTGGAGAGCAGAGTACTTGTGACATTTAAGGTAGCACTTCTTTAAATTATGCAGAATGGTTCCTCCAATTGGTGTTCTGATCATTTCGGATAAAGCTACTCTGTCTAAAATGAGACCTAATATGGCAAAGATTAAAGTTGAAATTGATATCACGAGAGTCCTGGAATCAGAAATTCAGATCGTTGTTAGAAATGAAGACGGGGATTCTTGGAATCTATCACTCAAAGGGCTGAATATGAGAGAGTGCCAAATACTAATGAGCAAATTAAATCTTTTACAGATTGTTACTAATGCCTTACAGGTTACAGCCCTTTTTTGTGGTGTTAGTCTTCATGGTTAACTCATACTAATATTGCTATGATTCCTAAAGTGAATTCCCCTCTAGTATGTGTAATGTAATCAGCAAAAAATTAACTATTGGAATAGTAATGTTGATTTTATCATGTCAAGTCATCAAGAACATAATACTACAGGAAAAATGAATTCTTGGATTATATAGTTTTCATTTTTACTGCTTGGAAAGTTTAGGGGTGGAGTGTTGTTATGCCTTCCGAAGGTTTAGGCTTGTTAGTGTTTGTCGTAGTACTAGTTGTACCGTTGTAGTTCTTGCCATAGGTCGCTTATTGTGTTTGTTGTTGTTTTTGTGACTTTCTTGTAGACTTTATACTGTTTTTCTTATTAACGGTCTTCTTCTTTTATTTTGGTTTGATGCACTTGAGCCTAGGGTCTTTCGAAAATAGTCTATCTACCTCCACGAGGTAGAGGTAAGGTCTGCGCACACTCTATCCTCCCCAGAACCCATTTACGATTTCACGGCTTCTTGTTGTTGACTGTTTTGAAAGTTAGCCTTCCTATGTGTATATGGATTCTCCAAAGATACACTATCTTTTGGAGAATTCAACATGCATTCATTAATATTTTTAAAAAGTCCGAGCAACATAGAACAAAAGCTTTGACTTTATAGACATTATGGAGAGTTTGAGGCAGATTTTGTTGGGGACATCTACAATTGTTGGGTATCATTTGGAAGAGACTAGAAAATGATATCATCACTTTGGAACAGGCTATGAAAACCAACAATTTGAATGATACTTATAATTATCTCTTCATAGAATACTTTTCTTTATAATATACTCAAAAATAATAATGAAGTAGTTGCAATAAATACCACAACATGGTGTAATATTAATAGGGAGGTCAAACGAGTTGGTAAATATTCTTAAGAAGAGGAAAATCAATATAACTTATAGGAACCAAAACTATCATCAGGCTAACCGATCATACTCCAAAAAATTGATTTCAAGTTGTCTAAAGACTATCTCTACAAAGAGGGTAAGTTGAATGAGACAATCAAAAGGGTCTTTTACATCAATAATGAATTTGTAATTGAAAACAGGAAGTGTGTCAATAAAAGATGATTGATCTACACGAATAAAGGTGAAAAAGTTGTTGTAATTGAAATAGGAATCTAACAAGTAAGTGAAGCAAACCAGAAATGAAGAAGATAATTGCAAGAATTATGATGACAACAAGTATAATTGAATCTTTTCGAGGTTTTCAGCAAGAAGATTTTGATGAAAATGTGAAAGAACAATCTTTTTGTTTTCAACTACAAATCCATTATTGGTGTAACAGGCCTTTTTTATTGTCTCGTTCAACTTGCCCTCTTTGTAGAGATAGTCTTTAGACAACTTGAAATCATTTTTCGAAGTATGATTAGTTTACCTGGTACAACAAAATGTATGGTTGAGTTATAATAGATGGGAGATTTGGAGAGAGGCCCTAGAATCTAGAGGTTTCAGGTTAAGTAGGACTAAGACAGAGTACCTAGAGTGTATGTTCAATGGCGTAACGCATAAGGTCAAGGTAGAAGTGAAGATCGATGCACTAGTCATAACCAAGGCATCAAGTATCGGGGGTCCATAATTCAAGGAAATGAGATGATTGATGATGATGTCGCATAATGTAGTAGAGTAGGGCGGATAATTGGGATCTATCACTCAAGGGTTGAATATGAGAATGTCCTAGAATATTGTTTTCACTATAAATCTCAGAGACACAGTGATGATAAGGGTGGAATATTGGACCATAATCTAAGGAAAGTCTTGATGTAACTGATAAAATCATGTAATTAGGAGGCCATGAGTTCAAATTGTGAAAACAACCTCTTGCAGAAATGCAGGATAAGATTGCGTACAATAGACCCCTATAGTATAGCCCTTTCCCGAATCTTGCACATAGTGAAAATTTAGTACATCGGACCGTCCTATTTTAATAAGTCAAATACATAGGCGAATTTAAAATTTGAAAGTGGTGAGTACCATAACCTATGAATAGATGTGTGGTTTCAATATTTACAAAGGATAAGATAATTAGGTTTTATATCGCCTACATCATAGTGAGAGTTTTGACTTGTTGGTTTGAGCGAGTCTTTAGTTGGGAGAGATGTTATGTTCGATTCTATTAAACCACAATTTTTTTTAAAACAATAAAGCCTCCTTTAAATATTTCGAAATTTGAGTCTTTAGTTTTCACCATTGTATGCTTTATATGTATACGTACACATTCTTAAACATATATACATATTTTCAATCGAGATGTCTAGACGCCGTGGCACCCTAAGACTTGTACATAGATCCGTCCCTAGTCAAATACAATAGGCAATCCCTCTAATTTGCTTTTCATTTTCATTTTTTGACACTCAATCTCAACCTTATTTCATTTTAACATCTCAATCTTATTTTTCATCTATCATTTAAATACAAAAAATTGTATCTTATATAAACTACTATTCAGCATGTGTTGATAAACATTTTTTTAGAAGTAGGAAACATTCCAATTAAATAATGTGTTTTTATCTTTTTCATGCCATCCAAGTTAGTTGAGCAAGTTAAGTCACAACTCGTTCATTTAAATATTCCTTCAATTATAATACAAATTAGATTTAAAAAATAGTAAGTACTAATTAATTCGAAATAAAATCTTGATAGAATTCTTAAAATCTAATCAATAAAATGGTAGGTAGTAGTAGTTATTCAAAATTGAACGGTAATCAATAATTTGAATTAAAAATTGTTGATGTATTGCCTTATTGGTAATAGTTATTGATTTAGCGGTTTCAATAAAAAAAAATTATATCGAATTATTAATTTTTAACGATTTAAATTTTTCTCTTAATAAATTAATTGATAATGATCAATAAATTTATAATACTAATTTATGTAGAAAGACATTAAAATATTTACATATGAAATTTCATCTAATTTTGATACTACGAAATAATTATATGTACAGACTAGAAGGAAGGATTTTCTTCCATCAATTATCATACAATTTTTTTTAATGATAAGCTAATTTAGTTAGCTATAAAAAGAATATTAAAATTAATTACGAATTTCATCGTTAAATTAATAGCCAAATAAATTAGCATCAATTCCCTTTAGTAAATAAATTTATGTCTAACGAAGTCTTCGTCAACAATAACGGCGCCGGCGTTCCACCACATGCCACCGTCGACCTCCGTCACCATTTCCACCGGCGTTTTCGCTTTCCTCATATCACCGACCTTTACAACTCCGGCGACTTCATCTCTAACGTACACTTTCTCAACGCCGCCGATACCCACCACTTCTCCTGTACCCCAATCGGCAAATATCGCCGGCGACTGACGCCTCATTCTCGCGTCGTAACCAGCTAAAACAACGCCGTTCCTCTCATCTCTCAATTCGGAACAAAACACCATCACCGGCGACGGCGATGGGAACGTCCGAAATTCACTCATCTTCTCTTCAATATTCAAATCCCAGAGCTTTACAACATTTTTTCCGGCGACAAATTCAGTTAACGGAAACAGTCCATAGCTGCTCCGTCGCCTTATAAGTCTTAAAATACTCTTTTTCCCACCCGCCACAGAGAAATCTCGATCACCTCTGGGTGTAATTACCTCTTCATCATTTGAACAAACCGATGAGCATTCATCGTCGTCATCATCAGAAAAGTCGAAGTCTTCGCTAAGATACTGAAGAATAGGCTCATCAGAAGCCTCAATTCTACGTAAGTAAATGAATGTAAACTTAATTCTTCCAAATAAAGTACTAAAAGTAACAAATATGGAGAAAAACAGAGCACCCCATTTCCAGAAACTGTAAACTTCATGAACATTTTCGATATTCGAAAGAGAAAAGAATTGAGAAATCAAAGATGGGTTCTGCAGATATTTAACATCAGATTCAAAATTGCTGATCATAGTTATGAATCTTTAAAGGTGTAGAGAAACTGTTTGATAAAATGTTTGAAAGAAAACTAGAATAGAAATTGGTTTTGGAAAATTGAAAGGAATGGGAGGTATATATAATGGAGAATTATGACAATCCCAATTTTTATCCGATAAAATTATCTTCGTGTAATCTATAAATAATACTATATTTCCCTAAACCATACTAACACAAATTTATAAATAACTAACACGGAAGTACTTTGTGCACTAGATCGACTTTCCTTATCCTACAAGGACAAGGTGGTGGTTAAGAGATAAAATATGACTTTTGGTTGGTTGTATTTGACGTGGAGGATCATAGTTGGTGAAGAATAAAACATGAAGAATATGGATATTCAAGAGATTCTTTGGTATAATGAGAAATCATAAAGTCAAGTCATTTGTGACGCAGCAGATGGTTAGACTTATCGCTTGTGGATAGTTGAATTTTCCTTGACACGGTTCTATCTCTAGTTTTTATATATGGATTGAAGAAAACGTGAATTTTGTATTTGAATTATTAAGTATATACATAATTTTTTAGATTATTATGAATTCATGTTAGAATAACTTTCGAAATAATATAACAACGGTTTCTTTGCCAAATCAACAGGTTAAAACTATCAAATTACCAAAATGTGCACCAAATAAAATTCATCAAATTTACTTTGAACTTTTGTTGAGTAAGAACAATTAGACTAGAATAATTTGTTAGCCAAAAAAAGTACAATTCTTGACTTTTAACATCAACTTTTGGAAGAGTAAATTGGAATAGAGAACTTCATGATCGATCTTTTTCCCTTTGTACAAGTCAAAAGTAGTTTAATTCACAATAAAAATTGGTCAGCTGACCAAATTATGACAGTCCTCTGTGTTATACTTGGATTATTTTTCAAACTATATTACTATTCACATAGAGCAACAACACAAACTTAGTTATGTAAATAATTAAATGGTGAGCAATTGATAATCATTGTAAATTTGTAAACACTCACAAGTAAAGGGATTAAAAGTATACATTTCAATTAATCGAAGGATAAAAGTCAAGTAAGTTAGTATACATAGTATACAAGGACTAAATTTAGAAGCTACAACAACATACCCGGTGTAATTCCACAAGCGGGGGCTGGAAAGGGTATTGTCAGTTGTGTACCCAACTGTAGAGAGACAGGGACAAAATTCAACATTATTAAAAATTGAGGGACCAAGAGTGATATTAACCAAACAAAATACATAGATTGCTAGATCTTTTGGGTTAGTATATAAAAAGAGCAAATTTTCACTTCAGAGAAAAATGTTTGATCAATAGAACTCTCCAGGATTTTGTTGACAAGCACATTAGTTGGATGCCTCCTGGCGAAGGAACTGAACAAATTTTGATCTGAACTCTGCCGGAATTCGGACAGGACGGTAACTTTTATTAAGCCACACTGCTATTCCTCTTGCCTCTAAGATGGGCTGGAAAAAAAGTAGTAACAGAATACATTAAGATATGCAAGTGGTTTTGCTCCCCAAAAAAAAACGGCGGTAATAGTGGTAACTGACCTCTTGATCTGGAAGCTTGAAGATGAAGTGTTCGAAAAACAAACGAGCAGCTGAAGAATCAGATATTCGTGCCTTCACGACGAATCTATCTCCACTCTGAACCAATGATGAAAGCAATGAGAACAGGCAGGATAACATAAATTTCAAGCAGTTCTGTTCACGTTTGAAGTTGTAAGAGATCAACCAGTCCTGTTTTACTAAGGTAATATTTTTTATCTGAAAAACTATTTTGAGTTGACAACACTAACAAATACATGAACCAACAACAGGATAAAATTCCTAATCAGATGGAATTCCAGTCCATGACGAGGTAAATACTGAGATGTAGTACCACTATGCCAAATGTCAAAAGACACCCCTCCGATCCTCTATTTTTTCTCGTTCTTATGGTAACATTTGGAGTGACAGTAGAAAATGTTTGAATTCAAAGAAAGAATATTGTACCAGGTCAAGATAACCAATGGACCAGTAGAAGGGCAAGTCAAATAAATTGGAGTAGCATCACAAAGTACACAGCTGCAAATGTTCAATGGTGTGTATCAAAGAAATACTAGAAGCAGTTGTTGGCTGCAGAAGTCTTTTCAATACAAGTCGTATTTTATGCCTTTTGAGATATTTGATAATCAAGGCTGCCTCGGGCAAGTTAGAAGCGTAAGGCTCTTGGGAATTAATGCAACATAACAAAGAGGAGTTCACAGATATTTGATCAAGTAAGCTGGAAGCACAATTTCTTAGTCTAATGAATAATATTTGTGCATCACTTAGCGACAGAAATAGATCACAAATTCTCCCTCAGGCAACCAAAAATGGTTCAGAAAAAAGAAGCTCACGTCCCCACGTAAATGACTGAGTCTGATAGTACAGAACACAAGGTTCGTTTGAATAAATTGTCAACTTAGAGACGGATGATAAATATCTAACATAATAGTTCGATTTAAATTGTACAATAATCAATTGAAAGCATGCCAAATAAAGATTAACAGAATGTAAACTAATACCTGTTTGTTTGTACCGACTCCAATTCATGGTAAAGTAAAAGTTTCTTACTCAAGAGAAAGGTCAAGTAATTAGAGACAAACAAAGACATTGTCCCAAGTAATTTGGAAAGAAGGGAGTGTCACATTATAATCAGCTGTAAAAAGCTTCATTTGCGGACCCATCATCCATTTGACCTTAACCTTCTAACTAAGCTTATCCAAACTTCTCACACTTGAAATTGAACATTTTAAGCCTTCTTCATTTCAATATGTTCCAAAGATCTATAATTCATATTCGAAAGCAAAGTTTTGTGCCACGAAATTTAAATTGAATAGGACATTTAACCAAGGTTTAAAGTTTCTGGTTGCATATTAATTGGTTCTTAATGATGTTTAGATGAGGGTCATACCCTTAGAGGTGCTAGATACTTAAGTGACAGCTCTGTTAGTGCTAGTGCATCACCACTGCGTGCCACTTCATCAGCACTTATACCAATCCTTTCTAGAAGCTCATGACGACCTGTTTCATTTATTGAAAATAAGTCATAACGAACAAGATAAGTTATATATTATCATTTGAAAGTCTTTGATATGGACTATCATATCCAGTATTATGTAATAGACAATGAGGTAGGTCCTTCTACAGAAGGAGACTAGGGCAACAATGCCAGAATAACTTCATATTGATAACTACTTGGGTGTTTGGTATGAAAGGAAAATATTTTCCAATTTTGTCATGTTTGGCTGGTCAAATGCTTTGGAAAATATTTTCCTTAAAAATGAGGAAAATGACTTCATTAATGGAAGTAGGGAAAACAAGCTTCAAAAGTGACATTTCAAGTTTATTGTCTCTTCCCTACTCACCCAGCACCCCCAACCCCCACTATCCTTGAAACCCCACCCCACCCCATCTCACCCCCATAATATTTTGCTAGATTACATATAAATATTTTTGAGATAATATTTTTTTACCTACTTACCAAACACTAGAAAATAAGTAAGAAATCTACTTTTTGCAAGAAAATATTTTCTAGGAAAACATTTTCTTCATACCAAACACACAACAGCTAACTTTTTTTCTTGATCAGATGTAATGGACGAATGCCTTCCCTCTCGTAGATGAGGAGCTGGAAAAAGAAACCCAATAGTTACAAGAACTGGGACAGCCACAACAATTGTCAAATGAACCAAATTCTCTAACTTGGACACCACACAACAGAGTGAACTTTGCTGCGAAGTACATCACAACCATTTTGGCCATGGAGGAGATTATGGAAAGCAAAAGCACAAGAAATTGTTGTGTGCTTCATCTGGATATTGCACGTGCTACTGGCCTAACTTAACACAAATTGCAGAAAAGGGGAATGATGCTTTCTGGGATATGTTACCCTGCAAGGAGGGGGAAGAAGATAAAAATTATCTGTTTCTAGTTTCTACGCTTCTCAATGGCCTCACAGCTACGGAAGTTCCTCCTAAGCATTTTTAATATGCAATAGACTATACCAAAACAGTGAAGAACCTACTATAGTATTGGAAAGCAAAGGACTTGGCATAGAACAAGAATATGTGACACAGTGCCAGTTTGCATCTGGTAGGTGTTTTGGACAGAAAGGAGTAAAGAATTTTTAAGAGCAACTCAGAAAGCATTTGCAAGCTTAAATTGAAGATTTCTTTCTCTTCTTTCTGGAGTAGAAATGATATTATATGATATAGAAAATATGATAGAATTGCTCAGTTTTTCAGTAGATAGTACTGAGGAAGCAGAGGTTTAGTAACGCACCATGTACATATGCAAAATGCAATACAAGCTTAGTGCTATTTTTTGAAGCAGTAAATATTAGCTACTTTTCGAAAAGGACAACTTTACTTGAGGTGAAAACCACCTTCTGGATTATCAAAAAAATATCAACTTGTTTCAAGAATATCCATTTTCTCCATACTTATCAATTTGTTTTTACTATATCATGAAAAAGGTCAGACCTTTCTGCGCATACAAAGTTCAAACCACTAAAAGATTAAACCTAGCTCCACTTTTGCCACACTTCCACAAAATACTATAAAACTGCAATAGTTGCCATAACACTAATGTGCCATCAAATTAGTCACTTAATTTGAGTTGGAAAGAGTACTTATTGAAAATGTGAAAATAATCAGTAAAGAAAAGAACTACACAGAAGTATAACTTTCTCGAACTCTATCCGCTCATAATAATCAACTAAAACAACTATCACCTTTTGGAGTTCCATGATCTGTTCTTAAGTTATCTAAATATAATTGTTTGCCTCTAGCAATATGACACTGGTTATCTCTTATTAGTTTCTATTTAACTGGATGGCTAAACTGTGATTATTTTTCTTTCAACTGTTCTTTCAGGTCAAAGGTCCTGATCATGTTCGCATTTTTTTTCTTTGATAAGGTAAAGTTTTATAAATGTAGCATACATCAAGTGTATGCTGTTATAGAGAACAGAACACATCAAAGGTAGTCATCATTAACTGTGTAGTGAGCTAAATAAAGTCAACCATGGCCTTCCACATCATGAGTATCATGTATGTTTGCCACGTTGCTCCAAAAAGAAAGCAAAGAAATACAATTATCAAGACTAGTGACATTCTCCTTTTTGCCTTCAAAAATCTCTAGTTTCTCTCTTTCCAAATAATTCACCAGATTGTCTAATCATATACTAACATTATGAACAAGTAACTGTTCAATTACTATAAGCTTTGAACTTAAGATTCTGAAGGATCTTATTTTTTCACCTACAGATTCCAGTGAACTCTGTCTGTTCTAGCTAAAATCCATACGCCAAAATTTGTAATAACAGTAGTATACTGGCTCCATTTTTGGAATTTAGCATGAGAAACTCTGCAGCTGTTAGTTTAATACTTTCTTTATAAGGCAAGTTTAAATCCCTCAAAGTATTGATCTTGACATACATATAGAGCTAATTTAAGTCATTTAAAGTAATGATCTTGTCAGTACCCTTCAATTAAAATTTAAGTTCCTGCTATCCCTTTTTCCTATTTCTTTTTTCCCATGAGAAGGAAAAGGGTTAGTGGAACAAAGCAAGGATGTAATCAATAATAGTGGAGGAACTAGAAAGATCTGATATAAATTCATAGAATTTTAAACAGAAATTTATATTGGTTATTAAGAAACTCAATTTGTATACATAGGTCACGCACAACGTAACAGGCCTTATTTCATTGGAAAGACTTGAATTTGTATTATCCTTGGTTCAGTATCACGGGTATTCAGGTAATGATCCATGACAATTACTTAACAACATTTGAATAGACATATTATTAACTTCTTTTTTGATAAGGATAGACATATTATTAACTCAAAATTATCTCTTTTTCGGAAAGAGAGCTACTAACTGAGCAAAGTTCTGGCAGAACAACTATTTGGCAATCAATTATGTTCACATACAAATTGGATATTGGCTTTATCTTTAGTATGTGTAAACGCAAGATTCAAACAGTCATTGACCACATAAGTTCCCTTCAAATTTGGTATTCAATATGTTCTAGTAATAAGCAGAGCAAAGGAAATCCTATTCATTATCCAAATTTTGGATGACATCATCTCAAGTTATTGAGAGAGAAAACGCATTCCATAAACAAGGGTAACAGATGAGCTAACAATAGGGTCACAAAGAAGTAACATAGAACAGATACAGAAGATCCTTTTTCAGTAATTTCTAGTTTTCTACTCATAACAATTGCCAGAAAATTTTTCTCCTTTGAATAAATCTTTTTTCATCAAAAGGGAAAAGCGCAGTTTTTTTTGATGAATGAAAGCACATGTATAATATGGTAGTTGTAAACTGATGTACAGATCAAAACCATAAGTCTTACCATGTTGGCAATAACTTGCATAAGTAGCATTGTTTACAACACCATACTGATCCAATTCATAGTCCCGGACTTTGAGCTCAACTTCATGGAACTCAGCCATTCTGCAAAGCAAGAGCAAAAGGTAAGCTCATGTAAATAGGAAAAAATCGACTATGTCAATGAGCAAACTAAAAACATCAATTCTTGCTGAAACTTACAATGAAACTACAAGAAAGGTGAATCCTATATAACACTCGACACAACAAGAATCAAAGATTTTCCATTTTGCTTCCCAAAATAAACTTTTTCCAGAAATCTGAAAGGAAAAATACATTAAATTGAATCAATCATTTGCCCTCAATTGTAAAAATTGAAAATGCACAAACCCTTCATTTAGATGGAGAAAACATAGGTTGTAATCAAGTTCAAACCTAACAGAAGCTACAGTAAAACCAATCAATCAACTATATCTAAAGCTCAAACTAGTTAAAACCAACTACATAAGTGCTTTGCCTTTTTTTTTATGACAAGGGAAACCCACAGCCGCTACCCTTTGGGTGCGCACAGGGTAAAACCCCCGCTCCTATACAATAGCTCGTAAACCACATAGGAGAGGTAATCCGCACTAGGCATGCCCGGTGCAACGAGCTCGACCCAGAAGGCAAACCCTTTGGGGTGGCCCAGTGGTTTGGGCTTGGGAACATTTAGAGAATTTGATCATAATTAGACTGATTTACCCTAATCGTCAACCTAGACAACCCCCATCCTTCATCCAAAACATGATCGGGACTATGTTTTGTCACATAGGATGAATTTGAATGGAACTATAAGTTGCTACCCGAGACACCTTTCTATATTCAGTAACAATTTGATTTCAAACTTCCCATTTTACGAGATCACCCTGACACCTTTCTATATTCGATAACAATTTGATTTCAAACTTCCCCTTTTACAAGATCACCCTAAGACACCTTTCTATATTCAATAACAATTTGATTTCAAACTTCCCATTTTACGAGATCACCTTGAGACACCTTTCTATATTCAGTAACAATAACTTGCCATTTTACGAGATCACGTTGAGACACCTTTCTATATTCAGTAACAATAACTTGCCATTTTACGAGATCACCTTGAGACACCTTTCCCTATTCAGTAACAATAACTTGTCATTTTACGAGATCACACTAAAGACACCTTTCCCTATTCGGTAAAAGTTTTGACTTCAAACTTGCCATTTTCAAGATCACCCTGAGACACCTTCCTATATTCACTAACAATTTGACTTCAAACTTGCCATTTTCAAGATCACCCTGAGACACCTTCCTATATTCACTAACAATTTGACTTCAAACTTGCCATTTTCAAGATCACCCTGAGACACCTTCCTATATTCACTAACAATTTGACTTCAAACTTGCCATTTTCAAGATCACCCTGAGACACCTTCCTATATTCACTAACAATTTGACTTCAAACTTGCCATTTTCAAGATCACCCTGAGACACCTTCCTATATTCACTAACAATTTGACTTCAAACTTGCCATTTTCAAGATCACCCTGAGACACCTTCCTATATTCACTAACAATTTGACTTCAAACTTGCCATTTTCAAGATCACCCTGAGACACCTTCCTATATTCACTAACAATTTGACTTCAAACTTGCCATTTTCAAGATCACCCTGAGACACCTTCCTATATTCACTAACAATTTGACTTCAAACTTGCCATTTTCAAGATCACCCTGAGACACCTTCCTATATTCACTAACAATTTGACTTCAAACTTGCCATTTT
>JAJOOS010003306.1:0-16783 GCA_029582725.1 Solanum chiquidenum | reverse complement strand
TTAGAGATACCTAACTTATCACTTTGCATGTAATACACTAGGAAAGGATTGCGGTTACTAGGATTACTGCGTTATGAGCTTGTGGTGAACATATATACTCTAGTTAATTTTCTCATCTTGATAACAACTGAAATTGACTTTTGTTTATTGATTACTTACTGAATTCTCACAATTTGTTTCAATAACCCCCCCTCCCCTTTTTATTACTTGTTTCTGGAAGTACTTTGGCTAATTTAATATAATTGTTGGTGAAAAGTAAAGTCTAAACCGTTTTCCTCGTGGGATCGACCCCAACATACAAGTTGGGTTCTTTACTTGATAACGATCGCTTATACTTCTTTAGGGAAGTGTAATTTGAGCGTATCAGTTGTGGTGAAAAGAGAAGGTAAATCAAGAAATGTGAAGAAATCCCCTTCTACCCATAGTTTTGAGAAAGATGGAACCCCTCTATACAAAAAAAAAAGGATAGAAAAATAAAAGAAAAATGAAAAAGAAAGAGAATGAAAAAGTTGTGGAATAAAGTGGTGAAAGTTGCAAAAGAAATGGGGTGTCTAAATTTTTATGGAAATGAATAATGGGGTGAATTTTGAACATGAATGAAATTGTTGAAGAAAAGGGAAGAAAGTGTTGTTCATACCACATTTCATGAGGATAGCAGCCACTGAGCCTAAATGACCATACATTTACACTCATCCCTGTTATAAGCCTTGAAAAGACCTTTTTGATCTTTAGTGAGCGTGCATTCATGATTGAGTCTTGTGTAGCACTATTTGAGACATCCTTTTTTGAATTGCTGAACTTGAGTTTTACTTGAGGACAAGCAAAAGTTTAAGTTGAGGGTGTTGATGAGTCCGAGATTTGTACTCATTTAGGGCTTTATTTCGATAGATTTAGTGTCCTTAAATGCTTATTTTGTGTCCATAACTGATATAAAATCCTTGATTTCCAGGTATTTGGATTGAGGAATAAAGCAAGGACACTAAGTTGCAAAAAGGAACGAAGTGAGCTGAAAGGAGGAAGAAAAGAGAGCCTGGTGATCACCAACTCCATTTGGTGAGTTGCCGAAAGGCCATTACCTCGCCTAAAGTTCCAGTGTGCCAAGCCCTGAAGGAGAAAATCAAGTTGGTGAGATAAAAGAGCAGTCGGCGGATCGTCGAGTGGTTCCGCGATAGAGTGTTAGATCGCCTAAAGTTACAGACCTTGAGGATGCTGAAGGCCAAAGAAGGAAAGCGATGGAATGGGTCAAAGGGCGGATCGCCGAGATGATCGGCGAGCCCGACTTACTGCGCCGAATGGTCCTTCACATCTTATTTTTGGTGACTACAAATACATTTTCAAACATTAAGTTTATTATCAGATTTAATAAAATTTTATTCTGAACATTCATTAGAGTAATTTTTTAGTTTGAACTCTGAGTTTTTTGAGACATTTTTCCCTTAGCTTTGAAGAATTGAAGTTTTCCATTTTTGAGAAATTGGAAGTGGGTCTTTGAGATTCTTCAATTTAGACCTTTGTAAAGATGAAATTAATCTTACCCAGTGTATAGAAACACAATTTGGTAACGATTTTTATCTTTTCATGATGTCTAGCTAAGACCCCAATTCTTGGGGTGTGATTATGTGATTATGGGCTGATTTAGCTTATGGGTATTGCTACTTGTTAGTTTAAATGTTGTTTAGAAGTGATTTCAATCAGTAATTGTGGTTCAATTTAAGAAATTGTAGTTGCAAATGCAGTTCTACCTTCGTGTTTTTGGCTTGCTCGAGAGAGAGGTTTAAAACAAAAATTACTAAATTGATGTTATGTGGGTATTGGGTTGTCATAGGTTCAGCTCGAGAGAGTGAATCCTAAACCCTTCTGCACACATTCAGCTCGAGAGAGTGAATGGACTAAAGCGTAGTGATTTGATGTATCTGGCGCTTCATCCAATACTAAGCATCCATGGTCGTTCAATAGTAATATAACCCAACTAGTGAGTTGGGGTCGAGTTCCAAGGGAGCGGTTTGTAATCGATAATTAAGAGAAAAGCAAGAACTTTGCTCAAGTCAATTATAGCTAAAAACTTATACAAAGAAAAACATATCAAAGTAAAGGGTGACACAAGTGTCAATTATCGAAGGGGGTTTTGTAGTCAATTATCAACTAGAAGCAACAAATAATATAGAAATATGAATACGGAGACGGGATTCTTTGGATGTGATAGGAATATGGGCTAAAATAAACAATCGAGTAAATGTTATTGATAGTAAATCGCTGTAAATTGGTAACTAAGCTAGACTTTAGTGGGGGTAAATTTTCTCTTGAACAATTTACCCCGAATCAAATCGGTTTCTTTCGAACACCAATAGGCAACAATGAAGCACAATCTTCGCCTTAGTCCATCCACTCTCTCGAGCTGAATGTGTGGGAGAGGGTTTAGGATTCACTCTCTCGAGCTAAACCCACGACAACCCAATAACCACAGACTATCGATTCAGTAGTTTTGGTTTTAAAACCTCTCTCTCGAGAAAGTCAAAAACACGAAGATAAGTATTTGCAACTACAACCCCATTAAATTGAAACACAACTACTGAACAAAATCACCTTTAAATATCAAATTAACTATCTATTAGCAATACCCAGCAGTAAATTCAACCCATATTCACATAATCACACCCCAAAAATTGGGGTATTAGCTAGACATAGTAAAGAGATAGAAATCGATACTGAAAAGTGTTTCCATCAAATGGGTACGATAGATATTATCTTTACACACGTCTAAGATGAAGAATCTTCAATACCCACTTTCAATTGCTTAGAAATGGAAATCTTCAAATCTTCAAAGCTAAGGAACAAAGTCTCCAAAACTCTAAGTTCTAAAAACTGAAAATAATGTTTGATATTCTAAAATTCGATATTGATTGCATACTAAACAAAAAATTTAAACAAGTATTTATAGTTGTCAAAAAGTGAGTTGTGAAGGACCACTCGACGTAGTTAGACGGGATCGTTGATCCACTCGGTGATACGTCCTTTGGTCTAGTTCATCTCCTTTTTGCATTGGCCTTCAGCAAATTCAAGTTCTATAACGTTGGGCGATGGAGTACTGCATCACGGAATCGTTCGGCGATTCACCGACTGCTCCTTTATCTCGTCGACTCAATTTTCTCCCTCAGAGCTTGGCACACTGGAATATTAGGCGAGACCATAGCCGAGGCAACTCGCCTAATAGTTTAGGCGATCCTCAGGCAGTTTTTCTTCGTTCTTTTCAGCTGCCTTGTTCCTTTCTGCCCAATAGTGTCCATGCTTAGTCTCTACCTCCAAATACCTGAAACTCAAGGATTTTCATCAATTATTGAGACAAAATATGCATTTGAGGACACTAAATCTATCAAATTAAAGCCCTAAAAGAGTCCAAATCGTGGACTCATCAACACCCCCAACTTAAACTTTTACTTGTCTTCAAGTAAAACTCAAGTTCAACAGTTCAAAAAGGATGTCTCAAATGGTGCTATACAAGACTCAATCATAAATGCACACAAAAAGACTCAACTTACTCGTGCAAGGATCAATTGTGCAATCAAAGATTCAAGTTGTGACTCACCATTACCAAAAAATCTCAAGCTCACTATACTTGCTTCAAATGCAAGTTCAAGCTCAACAAATGTTTTCAAATTCCCTCACACAAAGAATGATTCCATATTCACTCAACGGTTTAATCGTTGAAAGTTCCGGAATCAAGATCAACACTCACACTCACAAAGATAAACTTAATGCATGATTTCACTCATAAGTTTGCCCTTATTTTCCAATCGACTTTTGCTTCAGCTCATTCAAGATCAAAAAGGTCTTTTCAAAGCTTGTAATGGGGCATAGTGTAATGGTATGGTCATTTAGGCTTATAGGTTAAAATCCTCATGAAATGTGATGTGAACAACATCTTCTTTCCTTCTCTTTATCATTTTCATTCAAGCTCAAAAGTCACCTCTTATTCATCTTCCATAGGTCATTGGAAACCCCATTTTATTTGTATTTCCACAACCTTATTCCACAACTTCTTTTTTTCAATCTTTTCTTCTCTTTTTTTTTTATATGTAGGGGTTCCATTTTTTTTCCTCAGAACATGGGCAAAAGGGACTTCTTTGCATTTTCTTGATTTGCCTCCTCTTTTCACAACACCCCCAACTTAGGCTTTTGGCCTAAGTTGGCTATTCAGACAAACCACATATCATGAGGATTATGGGTAATGGGTCAATAAAAGGTAGCAATGTTATCAAGTTTCTTCCAAGAAAGGTTAAGGCTCAAATGATGCTCAAAAGAGGTTCACATACTCATAAAGTAAGCCACAAAAGAGGTATAATGTCAAATTGGTTCACACTCTTCAAAGTTGCCTAAGATCATCTCAAGAAATTGCATCACTTAGTCAACCAGACCAACGGGGCAAATTATAGGTGTCATCACACATGGTTCACGGTAAGCTCATCACACAAGGCATTGACACCAATGTCAAACAAGACTTCACACTTTTGCTTGTGTGCAATGTTCATCACAAGAGACTCAATTCGATACTTGTCTAGTCACAACGAGATGCAAAGAGTTCACATATTATCTATGCAACTTTAATTGGCCTCGGCGTAGTTGCACATTTATTTTTGTTTGATTGTGAGCACTATTTGAGTCATCGGTATTGATCAAAACTGGTACTCAAATTTGCAAGAGAACAGCAACATTCAATACATACAAGAGGTGGCAAAAAATTTCGGAAGGGTCAAAACTCATTTACAATTAAAAGCAAGGAGCCACAAGCTCAAGCATCCACAAAAGCAGTGTAAAAACACAATTTTTAGCTCAAAGCCCAAATATAAACACAACAAGAATTACGAATGCCACCCAAAAGGTGAGCCTCACCCCACCACAAATAAAAAACATTTTTCCTCAAATGCAAACAAGATTATCCAAAAGTCAAAAGAAACAAAGACAGAGAGGGAGGTAAAGAGGGCATCATGTCTACGCAATCGCTCCATCTGTCTGGGCATTGGTGCCCGGTGCATCAGTCTGGTCTCGGGCCTCAGTACCCAGAGTTACCTCAGACGGAACAGCAGTAACACTAGTGGGATCCAAGGGAGTATCTGCTAAGGAAACCTGCACAACAACATATATCATGGCCTATCTAGTCTCAGTAAGGCCCTCATATGAGGCTTCCTCAGCCACCTCGAGCATCTCCTCATCAGTCTTCGCCTCATACTCAGGATCAGCTGCTTCCTCAACTCTACCCTCATCTCTGGTGGTATTTGGAGGCATCTCTGGTACATCTGGGACCTCCACCATCTCGAAGATCATGCACATATCGATGGACTTCAACTGATCCATATCACTCCACAACACAGCTATAGCAGCCTTTAAGACCTTCACCTTTTCGGTGGTCCCTTGGCCATGCTCACACACTACTATCTTTGCAACAAGGGCGTCAATAGCAGTGCTCAATGGTGTCACAGCATCAGCCAGGGTAGTTTGAATCATGCCTGGAATGGAGGTTTCTAGTCTGGTAGCTCGATGATCAGCAGAATGGGCAAGTTGCCCTATACGGAGTAATGAAGCCTAGGTAATCGGAGTTCGGGAGATAGCAGCAGTAGTAGGTCTAGGAGGTAGTGCAGAAGCAAAAGAACTAGGGACATCAGAAGATACAGCACAAGGAGTACCTGAAGGCCTAGGGGCCGGAGTAGGCAAAGATGCCTCTGCAGGTATGGAATCTGTGTCCACAGTCGAAGAAGGGTTCACCGGGGGTGCTTTTTGCATCTTCTCTGCCTAATCCTTAAGATATTCAGCTTCGATCCTTTGGATATCAGTGGAGGATATGAGAATCACTTCCACATGCTTCTTTGTATCTCTAGGTACCTGAGCCCGTCTGCACAGCTCGGTGATCAATACCAAGAAGGGAAGTGAGGTATGGCACTGCTTTGCATGCATGAGAATTTCCTGTGCTATGGTGATCCCCAGATTTATACTAGTTTCCTCTATGATGCAACCCAGAAAGGCTGCCTTGGCAAGGCAAAGGATCGACTTATTCTAAGATGGCATAATTATGCTGTTGATAAAGCCGAACCAAAATCTTGCAGCTACGTTCAGATCTTTCCTTTTAATCGGAGCCCCTTCCGCCAGCCGCTTCGGAGTACCATCTGAAATCAGTGGGGATAACCATTTCTTCATATTTTCCACCTTCTCTATTCTGATCAAGTTCTGGCAGTGATCATTAATACACGTGGACATGCCCAAGACTATGTTGATAGAAACACTATCACAATTTACCTTCCGACCTCTGACAACCACGTAATCAACTGCTTTGAAAGTTGTTGTTTGCTTCTTCCTCTGGGGTATCAATGCACTGTATGCACTGTAGAATTCTCTGACCCAGTTTTGAATATAAGAGCCACGGGATTTGGTGAAGATTTGGAACTTGTGGTATTTCAGGCAATCCATTATCTCCGGGTACCTGTCGATCACTCCATCTGTGGACAGACGCTTCTCCACAAGGATCGTCCTCAGCCCCTCAGTCTTTAATCTATTCATGGACTTGGGAGGAGGACCCTGTATTGGTGGTGCAAGCACCATTGCTTGCTCTAGAACTAAAAGAGGAGGGGCAGCCTCAGGAGTCCGTATCCTAGACGGATCATTCAACTTTTTAGATCGTAGCTCTACTATTTGCGCTGCTACAAGCTCATCATCATCATAGCCATAGTTTGAGGCTCTTGATGCTCACTCTCACTCTCATAGGTGGTGAAGTAAGTATCATAGATGTCATCACTGTCGGAGCTTGCCTCTGGTGACGCAGGTGCTTTGCCTTTACCTTTGATTTTCCCACCAATCGTGGAAAGTTTCATAGTTTTGCCCTTGGAGGCAGTTGCACCCTTATTCAGTGTAATCCCATTTGCTATCCCTCAGGGTGGCATGTTTCTTCTGCAACTTTAAACCTAGCCATGTCTACAAAACATTAAGAAAAGTTAGATATGCTTCAATCAATTTCACAGGAAAAAAAGTTACAGAAAGACTCATCGAACCAGACGACGAGTTGCCGAATTGGCGAATCGCTTTGGCGAGCTAGGTCGGGCTCACCGAAAGGATTCACTCAAAATTCTAGGCAAGTCGGCAAAGGGAAAGGTCTTTCGGTGAATCGCCAACAGCTTTCGGTGACCAAGACAAGACTTAGCTCACCGAAAGTTACAGTGCAAAAAAGGTTTAGGGGTGCAGACAAAGGGCGATCAAAAAGGCTTTCGGCAAGTCGTTGAGTGCCTTCGGTGACCTCAGGCTTCTCGCCGATAGTTACAGAATACAACAACCCATAAAGCATGAAATTAAAGACGAGATGGGGACATTAGGCGAACCGCCGAGTGGTTCGGCGAGCTCAAATACACCCCCGCAACCCCTGAAAACAAAATCAAAACATGCACTAGTTAAATTAAAACTAGACCCATAGCACCCATACTCAGACTTCTCCCAGTTTTTTCAAATTTTGCCAAATGAAGACATTTGCCCTTAAAAGTGAAGTCATCCGCTCTATCATTAGGAAAATTACATCGTTTGGTACAAATACGGGCTACTCAGACTTCACCCAACCAAGCCAAATAACATGTAACCACAACCTCACAAAATTTACTTCATTTTAGAGCACAAAAAGATGTGAATTTAACATTGAAAATATTACGGGCAGGATTATCGAATTACAAACAGGCATTCAAACATTATAATCATATCAGAGAGGCCGAGCACACATCATCAACATAATATTGCTTGCATAAGAGTACAAATTACTAAAAATAAATGCGAAATTCGGAAAACCAACCTTAAATGCCGATAAAAATAAGATTGAAAAGCTAGGCGGCAATGTAATCCAAATACAAGCACCAATCAATCAACTAAAATACTTATAGAGTGCGGAAATATCAAATACTAGATAGGTGCGAGTTTGGGGAGATGAAAAATGAGGGGAAAATGAAAGAGTTTGAAATTTAAACCTTTGGCCCTTGAATAAACCGTCCAGATTTTTCCCATTCGCTGACATTAGTCGAGCTTGCCGACCCACTCAGCGATACGCTGAGTGGTCATTTACCTTGCTGAGTTTTATAGGACCCTCAGTTGATATGGGGATCCAAACGACGGACAAGATCGAGATCGCCGACTTGATCGGTGAAGTTCCAAAAATTTCCTGGGCTCACCGAGTTTTACAAACTCTACCTTAAAATTGTTTGGAGTCTAACGACGGTCTAGGTCGGGGTCGCCGACCTCTTTTGTGTTTCATCGACTATACTTTAGCTCGCAAATTTGCAGTTTTTAAATATTTCCCACACTTTAACCTGCATAATCAACACACCATTATTCTAAAATAACAATTTAAAGCGATAAAACCTTGGGTTGCCTCCCAAGAAGCGCCTTATTTAACGTCGTGGCACGACTTAAGTCAACACCTAAACTTTATTTTTGGGGTCGGCCACGGTGTCACTAGGCGACCCCTTTTTATGTTGTGAGTATAGACACGATAGCACTTGGTTTATCTGGGCGTCCTGTAGCTGAATAATTATGGAATGAGAGGTTGTCGTCTGATTCAGCATTTCGATATTCTATTTTATCTCATTCAACACCTTATCTTATTCTTCGATCTTGTGTAGAATGAGTGAGAGGACTTTCTCATTTTGTCTACCATCCTGCTTCTTCACCTTTTTACGCTCGCGAGGGGGAAAGTGCTTGTCCTTTTTCGTGGACAATGCTTCCAACTCCATGATTCTCTTGGACAAGACATCCAGCTAAGTCAGCATTACAGCCCATTCTTGATCCTTCTTTGTCTCCTTGTTGGTTTTAATCATGTCATCAAGGAGTTGGGCTACCACTTCATAAGGTTGTTGTGTCAAACAACCTGCAAAGAGTTGATCAGCAACACTTCTATTGTCAGAACCAAGACCCCGATAGAAGCATTCCAGCAACAATTTATCAAGCATTCCATGAGCTGGGCACTGCTGTAGTAATGCCTTAAACCTAGGCCACATCTCATGGATAATTCCCCTCCCCCCCACTTGCTTCAACGTTAGGAGGTTGTTCCTAAGATTCAATAATTTCAAAAGGGGGTGATCTGTTTGATACTCATAGTTACCATTCACACTCATCTTTCTTGTTGCAATACACAAACAAGCACAACAAAACTAAAAATTAATTAAGTAGAACTATAACTAACAAGAAAAAAATCCAACTTGACTAAAAATTCTCAATTAACACCACTCACCGGCAGCGACACCATTTTGATTTGATGTATCTGAGTGTTTCATCCAATACTAAGCGTCAACGGTCATTCAATAGTAATATAACCCAACTAGTGAGTTGGGGTCGAGTCCCAAGGGAGAACTTTGTAATCGAGAATTAAGAGAAAGGTAAGAACTTCGCTCAAGTCAATTATAACTAAAGACTTATACAAAGAAAAACATATCAAAGTAAAGGGTAACACAAGTGTCAATTATCAAAGGGGGTTTTGTAGTCAATTATCAACTAGAAGTAACAAATAATATAGAAATATGACTATGGAGACGAGATTCTTGGGATGTGATAGGAATATGGGCTAAAATAAACAACCGGGTAAATGATATTGATAGTAAATCGCTGTAAATTGGTAACTAAGCTAGACTTTAGTGGGGGTAATTTTCTCTTGAACAATTTACCCTGAATCAAATAGGTTTCTCTCGAACACCAATAAGCGGCAATGACGCACAACATTCTTATTAGTTCATTCACTCTCTTGAGCTGAATGTGTGGGAGAGGGTTTAGGATTCACTCTCTCGAGTTAAACCCACGACAACCCAATAACCACAGACTATCAATTCAGTAGTTTTAGTTTTAAAACATTTCTCTCGAGAAAGTCAAAAACACAAAGATAAAATTATATTTACAACTACAATCCCATTAAATTGAAACACAACTACTGAATGAAATAACCTTTAAACAACAAATTAACTATCTATTAGCAATACCCAGCAGTAAATTCAACCCATATTCACATAATCACACTCCAAGAATTGGGGTTTTAGCTAGACATAGTAAAGAGATAGAAATCCATACCGAAAAGTGTTTCCATCAAATGGGTACGATAGATATTGTCTTTACACACGTCTAAGATGAAGAATCTTCAATACCCAATTCCAATTGCTTAGAAATGGAAATCTTCAAAGCTAAGGAACAAAGTCTCCAAAACTCTAAGTTCTAAAAACTGAAAATAATGTTTGATATTCTAAAATTCGATATTGATTGCATACTAAACTAAAAATTCAAACAAGTATTTATAGTTGTCAAAAAGTGTGCTGCGAAGGACCACTCGGTGCAGTTTGTCGGGATCGCCGATCAACTCGGCAATCCGCCCTTTGGTCTGGTTCATCGCCTTTCTGCATTGGCCTTCAGCAAATTGAAGTTCTATAACATTGGGCGATGGAGTACTGCATCGCGTAATCGTTCAGCGATTCGCCGACTGCTCTTTTAATTCACCGACTCGATTTTCTCCCTCAGAGCTTGGCACACTGGAACATTAGGCGAGACCATAGCCATTCAGTGACTCACCTAATGGTTTAGGCAATCCTCAGGCCGTCTTTTCTTCGTTCTTTTCAGCTATCTTATTCCTTTCTGCCCAATAGTGTCCATGCTTAGTCTGTAACTCTAAATACCTTATACTCAATGATTTTCATCAGTTATTGAGACAAAATATGCATTTGAGGACACTAAATCTATCAAAATAAATCCCTAAAAGAGTCCAAATCGTAGACTCATCACGTAGGTTGTTCTTATTTGCATATTTGTCGATGTTCGAGAGAAATTGACTTGATTTGGGGTAAATTGTTTGAGAGAAGTTTACCTCCTCTAAAGTCTAGCTTATTCACTAATTTACAGCTATTTTCTAACAGTTGCAATTACCCATTTGTCTACATTAGTCTATAATCAAATCACATCCCAATAACCCGTCTCATTATTGTTTTTTTGTTGTTGTTTGTTGCTGCTATAATTGATAATTTGAAACATAAAACCCATTGTTATTTGACATTTGTGTCACCCCTTAATTTGTATTATGCTTTTATTCGTAAATGTCTATTCCTATGGCTGATTTGAACATATTTGCACTTTCTTATTGAATCTTAAACACGGACCACTCCCTATGGGATTCGACCCCAACTTATTTAGTTGGGTTATATACTGACTAACGATTGTTGACTCTTAGAACTGGATTAAGTGTATTTGATAGCATTAATCAATCAGTGCACCGATTGAGAATAAAGACATAAATGTGGCTGCGAGATACTGGTTTGGGTTTATTAGCAGTACCATTATTCCTTCATAAAATGAGTCGATCCTCCGACATTCAAAGGTTGCATGTCTAGGTTCTATTATAGATTGGCAGAGACTGAATGTAGGTCTAGTCATTGAGCAAGAGATGGCCATGAGGGCCAAACAGTATATCTTTCATTTCTGGTGCTGATCACCAAGCTATGCAGGCGGGCTCGTGATGAATCGAGGCCAAGTACTTGAGGGATGAGGCCGACTAGAAGAGGGATGAGGCCGACAGGAGGAGGGTTGCATCGGTGGATACGTCCCTGATAGTTGATGTTGATATGTTGTCGACAGAGGTAATACTGCCCTCTCCGGCTAGTGAGACTATAGGTACCTCTGGTCCTTCTGCTTTTGCTACTCCTAATTCTACTGATGCACCCCTCCCACTACTGTTGCTACTACTGCTGCCTTCCGACCCTCTATCACCCAGGCCATGTTATACAAGATGGGCCATCTGGCTCATTCCACTGATGTACATGCCTCACAAGTAGAGGTCGTTGTGTCTAAGTTAATAGAGAGGGCAATTACTGCCGCCTTAGCCCCGATTATAGCTGAGATGAAAGAGCATAGGTAGTTGATTGATGGCCACAGGCTTGCACTGGATGCCCTTACTGTGAGGGTTGAGGCTTGTGAGCAAGGTCGGGGTGATTCAGCTGCTGTGACGGCCTTGATGGCTGATGTTGTTGGGCTAAAAAGGGATTTGGATGAGCTGAAGTCCACAGATTCGATGTTGTTCGGCACAGTTGAGATCCTCGATATTACGAGCACTGATGTTCCAGCCAGTTTTGAGGTTCCTCTGGCTACTACTACCGGAGATATTATTATAAATGTGGTTGAGGCGAGTTTGAGGCTGAGACCGATGAGGAGGAGTTGGGTGTTAGAGACACAGTTATGTATGATGATTTAGCTGACCTTGAGGGGACGATGATTTATACAGCGGTTGAGGCATCGCTTAGAGTTATGTCGATGGTGGGCTCCAGTAGAGCCAAGGATGATGTTACACCGGGCACTGATGCGCAAGATGATGAAGTCACCGTTATGTAGAGTTCACCCCAAGCTTATCCTGGAAGGATGTTTCTTTTGAATCGCATTTTGTTTTTGTTTCTCTATTTCTTTGCATTTGAGGACAACTGCTTGATTAGTTTGGCGGGATGAGGTATTCCCATACCTACCTCTCCTTTGGGCTATTTTGTGGATATTGTTGTTTTTGGTTTTGTGAATGTTGGATCTTATCTTGTGTTTATATATCTTGGTTTTTTATCCATAGAGTTAGTCCATTGTTCCTAATGTGCAGATGGTTTTGAATCGATTTTAAAAATTGCCACCTCTTGATCTATGTGAATGTGGTTGTTCTTTTACAATTTCAAATGTCAGTTTTGGTCAATATCGATGACTTGAATAGTGCTCTTATTTGAACGACATGTATGTGCAAATCCGATAAGGCGAATTAAGTTGCGTAAGTCATATGTGAAGTCATAGCATCTCATTGTGACTATGCGATTTGTTGAGTGGAACTCTTGTGATTATCGTTGCACGCTAGAGAAAATGGTAAAGTCTTGTTTGATGATTGTGTTGAATGTCGTGTGTGGTGATCTATTATTGAAACGCATGCTTGGTAATACCTATAACTTGCCCCATTGATCCAATTGGGTAGTGTGAGCAAATGATAGAGATGATCTTAGGCAAAATTTGTGGATAGTGAGCCAATATTGCCATTATACCTCTTTGAGACCACCTTGTGAGAGTGTGAACCTAGGTTGGCACCACTTGAGGCTATCCTTTTCTTTGGAAGAACCTTGAACACAAATGACCCATTTTTCCCCACCTATAATCTTCATGAAGCATTGGTTGTTTGACTAGTCAACTTAGGCCAAAAGTCTAAGTTGGGGTGTGGTGAAAAAGGAGGTGAATCAAGAAGTTTGAGAAATTTCCCTCTTGAAAGATTGTATTGAAAAATATGGAACCACTCCATATAAGAAAAACATATGAAAAGAAGAAAAAGATTGAAAAAGAAGAGAATTGTTGAAATAAAGTTTGTGCAATGATCAAAGGAAATGAGGTATCCAATAAGTTGTGCTTAAAAGAATAGGGTGTGGATTTTGAGAATCAAAAAGTGTTATAGAGAAGGTGAAAGAATGAAATGCAGTCCATGATTCATAAAGGTAGAAGTCACTAAGCCTAAATGATTATTACCCTCAGCCCCATTACAAGCCTTGAAAGACCTTTGTGATCTTGAATGAGCTTATTATCATGTTGATTGGAAAATACAGGAAAGCCTATGGGGAAGGATCATGCTTGTGTTTACCTTTGAGAGGCTGAGAGTTGTTTTTGATTTTGAGATTTTAAAAGTTGATGAGCTTTGTGTAAGCATGGAATCATTTTTTATGTGAGGGCATCCGAATGATTTTGTTGAACTTGAACTTGCATTTGAAGCAAATATTGTGAGCTTGAGTCCATTTGATGATATTGAGTCACAGTTTAAAACTTAGAGTGCACAATTGAACATTGCTTGTGTAGTTTGAACCTTTTGTGTGCATTTATGTTGAGTCTTAAGTAGCACTGTTTGTAGACATCCTTGTTGAACTGATTGATCTTGTGTTTTACTTGAGGACAAGCAAACGTTTAAGTTGGGGGTGTTGATGAGTCTTAGATTTTGACTCATACGCTTTGTTTTCATAGCTTTATTGTCCTCGATGCCTTATTTATGCTTTAAACTGATGTTAAAGTGTTGATCTGCAGTAATGAAGGCAAAGGAGCAAGGCAAGGACATTGTCGGGCAAAAAAGAGCAAAAAAGATGAAAAAGGCTTAAGATAGCAAAAGCTGAGAATCGCCAAAGCCACTTGGCGATTCGCCGAGTGGCATTTCAGCTCGCCTATAGTTCTAGACTGCCAGCCCTAGGGAGAAGCCAAATTGGCGATAGATTTGGACCTTCGACGAACCACCAAATGGATTGGCGACACAAACTTAGATCGCCTAAAGTAACAGAACCATGAGGTTAAAGAGCCAAGGCAAACCGGTGATGAAATGGAACCATTGGCACATCGCCAACTTGGTTGGCAATGCTCGACTGACCTCGCCTAGTGATCCTGAAGGCCAATATTTGAGAAAGTATAAATTGAATTTCAAAAAGCAAAAAAAAGGGTTCCAAGTCTAAATCCAGTCATTTTCTGAGTAATTTATCCACCGTAGAACTTAGTGTTTTTGCTTGAGACTTTGTTTTACATAGTTTAAGGGAAGTGTGCCAAACCACAAAATAGATGACCATTCACTTCTTGAGATCTTCTACAGAGCAATGGATGACAATGAAAAAGCAATGGCGAACACTATCACTAGTGGATCATTCATGACAAATACTTTTGAGAAAGCTACGGAAAAACTTGATTGGGTTGCAAAAACAAATAGACTATGGAGAAATAGGGATACAGAAACCTTGAGAAGCACCTTTTCAGTAAGTGCAAACCAAAATTCAATGCGAGGGCATGAAGAGATGCTCCAAGAATTTGCACAGTTACAAACAGAGGTTAACCTAACACCAAAACAAAAAATGGCTTGGTTCAGAAAGAATCAATGCAGTCGATTATCATGTAGAGCACCAACACATGATGCTTATGGATATGAGAAAGATGCTTATTAAGTGAATGATCAAACGAAGGGTTTTCGGACTAACGCCCAAGCTTCCGATCAGGACACTTGACACCAAGGTCAAGAGAATAACGGTCAAAACTACAATCGAGAAAAAAAATTCAATCGAGAGGTCCATTATAACCGTGACAACAACCAAAATAGGTACAATGACCAAAATCGGGGCCAAGACAGAGAAGGTGACTGGACAAGGAAAGATAATAACATAAACGAAATGAGTGGTGCATATGTCCCACCAGAAAATAGAGATGGAGGATCGCAGTTTGCAAGGCTTGAATACATGATAACCACAATGATGAAAAGGTTTGACTCATCTGATACTAATATCAAGGAATTATGCAATGATCTATCGGGTATGAATCAGAAAGTAAAAAATTGTGTGCTACATCCATCAAGAAAATTGAGCAACAGTTGGATTAGATTTTCTCATCCTTAAATCCATGCCAAAAAGGTACACTTCCGAGCAATGCAATCCAAAATCCTAAAAATTATGTGAAGTGCATGAAAGTCACTACACGGGATGGAAAATAAATCATAAATCCTCCAATATTAATAGTTGTGAAAAACACAAAGGAACCTAAAATCATCAAAGATGAACATATGGGGGAACCAAAAGATCCAATCGGGGTGGGGGTGGGGGGTAAGGCAGGAAATCACTTAACATATAATTCCTATGCCTAAACCTCATTCACCCTTTCCACAAAGACTAGTCAAGAAAACCGAGGAAGGCAAGTATCGCAAGTTTATGCTCTTAATTGATATTATAAAAAAATAATTGATTTATATTTTTTAAATTAGTATATTTTAATTAAATTAATCATAAAACTAAAAGTACAAGATTTCTATGAACATCATGAAATGCATGGTTGAAAAAAATGTTAACATTATAAATATAATGTCATAAAATTATTAAAACATTTGACAAAATAATAATCTATAAAGTCTAACTAAAAAAATAATTGACTTGCAATGTGATATATCAAGGCAATACTACTAAATCAAATTAAACCGAAAATATAGCATAAGTTCTAAATGCAAAACAAAAAAATTTAACATAATACTCTTATGTCAAACTTCAACATAACATACATAAATATGATTTAAAAGAAAAGAAAAGCATAAGTCTATAACTTTATTCAACAATGAATTCTACCTTAATTTAAAAATTAGAATACTGACAAAATTATGCTAATGAAAAAATAGAATAAATAAATAAATAGATAATACGAAAAATTGAATAAAATAACATGAAAAAGTAAATTTTGAGAATAAGAAGGAAATGAAATATAAAAAAATATTAGAATAACAAAAAATAATAGAAATAAAAAATAAATTAAAATAAAAAAAATACAAATATAAATAAAAGGAAGAGACTTTTTTTAAAAAGGCTTTAGGTAATTACATGGTGTAATTACACCAATTTCTAACCATCCCTTAAGAATTGAAGAATGTAATTACTATCCTTCAATTACATTCAGGGTGTGTGTGGTATGAAGGAAAATGTTTTCCTGGAAAACAAGTAGATTTTTGACTTATTTTCTCATGTTTGGTTGGTGACTAGAAAATATGTTCTGAAAAAAAAATTAGTATTTGATTTATAAATGAAAATTAATTTTGAGAAAATATCTTAATTAATTTTCAAACACTAATTTATAAATGAAAATTAAAAATAAACTTAATTTTTTTTTGGGGAGGGTGGAGTGGTGGGGCTAGCGCAGAAGGGGGGTGGGGTGAGATGGGGTAAAAAATTAAAAATTGAAATTAAAATATTTTAAAAAAAATAAACTTTTTTTTGGGGGGGGGGGGGGGGCG
>JAJOOS010003305.1:0-17401 GCA_029582725.1 Solanum chiquidenum | reverse complement strand
AAAATTGATGACATTATACTACGTTTTAAAAACATATTCTTCATAACATAAAAGAATAAAAAGTTTAATTATAATAAAAGATTCTTTAAGTATGAAGATTTATTCTTAATAAACTAATATATACTTTTTAGAAAATAATAAGATCATTATTTTAGTTAAATGAGTTTGATGAATTAAATAAATCTATTCTTACAAAAAAAAAGCTTCAATGACATGAATGCCAAATAGGAGAGAGTGAGGCTTTTCAAGTGTCAAGTATATTTGGAGGAAAATAGGGATAGTTGAGTGATATTTTGGTCCTAAATGAAACATAAATGATATTTCAAGACTCTTGTTTGTTTCGAGAAATCTATCATCAATTCTGATTCTTTCTTTTTTCTCTCTTGATTCTTTTCCGATCAAGAGATGCAGAAAACATACCATGTTACCAGGATGTCCCCAATGTACAAGCCAATCAGGTAGGTTCCATGATTTTACAAGCTCAACAAATGGCCCAAACAGAGACCTTATAGTTCCAGCTGAATCAAAATATAACAAGTATTAGTATTAGCACTATTCTCGTGGTTTCTTGTTCGTTGAGTGTTGTATCATTTATGTTTCTTGTGCTTCGGTTATCGAATTAGTTTATTGTTGTTATTGTTCATTTTTGTATGTTATAGCTTTTCATAATGCTTTGTTTCGTTGTTTTTATTGTTGTAATTCTCTTTTTTCAAATTGTTTTAGATGCTTTACTTGAGAGATAGACTCTATCAGAAACAAGCTCTCTATCTCCACGTATCACTACGAGGTAGGGATAAGACTTAGTACGTACATTCTATCCTCCTCAAACTCTACTTGTGAAATTATACTAGGTATATGGTATTGTTGTTCCAACCAATTCAAATTCGCATCACAAGTATAAGATTACTCTTGCATTTCTTCAAGATAACTTTTTTTTTAGCCGAGGATTTATCGAAAACAACCTTTTATGTCATAAAGATAGAGATAAGGTTTGCTTACACTCTACGGTTTACTTACACTCTACCCTCCTAGACAGGGGCGGATCTAGGGGGGGTCCAAGGGTGTGGAATACCTTCAACAAAAAATTATAATATATATAGCAAGACTAGAGTTTGGCTCAGTAGTTTAAGAGTTCAAGTTCAAATAACAAGCACTACATTTTTATTTCTTGAACCCCGATAATGAAAATTTTGAATTCGACACTGTTCTGATATGTTGTTGTTGTAGGTATAAGATAAAAGCACCAGAAGAAAGAGCATTTACCTCCAGGAAGAGCAGCAACAAACATCAATGGCAAAGGATTGAATGAATACAAAAATGTCTCATTAGTGAAAAACATTTCTTCCACTTTATTTTCTTCTTTTTCTAATTCTACTATTTTTGCATCAACATTAATATCTTCACAATTCAACTTCTTGTAAGCTAAGGGAGGAGCTAAAAAAATCCTTCTTTTTGTTTCATTTTTCAAAGATTTATAGGAAATTTTGGAAGAAATAATTGATTGATTATTAAGTAAAGAAAAAGAAGGGTATTTTGTGAATGCAATTGGTGAAGCATTCACAATATTAGCCATTTGTGCAAAAAAATAAGTGATTGATTTTCAAGAAACAATTGGTTGTTGGACTATTTATTTATTTAAGTTGTAGTAGTTGTTGGAGATAAGAAAAAAATTGGGAAAGGCAAAGAAAGTGACACGACTATACATATACATATAAAATGAAATATAATAAGATATTACACGTGGTGACCACAAGCACTAGCTACTTTACAAAAGTTGTTTGGTTCTTTTTCAGTATAAATGGACTAAGAACCAACGAGTCGTGATGTAGTGATAAATATTCTTTCATTTTTAATTGAAAGTTTCGAATTTGATCTCCCTAAATACGTAGTCTCCTTTGTTAGGAAAGCGCTTTAGTTGAATTTCAATATAGAGATAATATTGAAATAATAATTAACAGACTTTTAAGTTGACAAACTTCAGAAATAGAGATGACATAAGCCCAAGAGACAAATCTGTCTAAACCCAAAGAAAACAATAAGTGCCATGAACTTATTTTACAAAACTTTTTGCAAGTTTAACCGTTTCAAAATCAACTTCTAATGCGTGAATCAGAAGTTCAAACATCTCTGAAGTTAGATTTTTGTTTGTTTGAAGTTTGGCTTGGTGCAGTCCCAATCCGGGTGCTACTAGGGCTGCGTATCGGTCCGTTAGGTTCGGTTTTGAAATTTTTCAATTTGGCATATTGGTTATCAATTTGTATAGATTCTAAACCGTTATAGAACCATTAAGATGTTGGCTTATCGGTTATTGGTTTATCAGTTATTGATCGTTATCAGTTTGGTTATCAGTTTAACCGTTAAGATTTGACAAAGAAAGAAAACATTGAAAATCACTTAGAAATAAGGTGACAAACCAAATGAACCATGCACATGAGTTCACAAATTACATGTTGGTCAAAAGCAAACACTTTTACACTGTAGAATAACCAAGAATTTGATACAACTAGAAATAAAAGTAGGAAATCAAACTCTAAGTCAAGGACTTTATATATAACATGGTATAAATATAATTATTTAATTTACTATCGGGTTATCGGTTAACCCATTAAAAAAACCTCAAACCTTTAAGAACTAATAAACCGATAAAAAAAAAAAAATGAAAACCGTTATCAAAACCGTTAAACCAATAACCCATTACTGATAAACCCAATAACTTTTTTTCGGTTCGATTTTGAACAGCCCTAGGTGCTACATTATCATTTGTTACTCCTTATGTGGCCATGAAATTTGATGTGGGTCGTGAGATCCTTTCTAATCACTTTCTTGTCTCTACTCCCATTAGTGATTTTGTGGTTGCACATATAACTGAAATTTGAACTACCAAAGCGTAACTTCAAACTCGAAAGACAAAGACATTGATAATATGTCAAACTAGTTTATGTAGCCATTCTCCATTCTTGTTAAGGTTTCCAAAAGTTTTTCCCAACAATACCAACTTTATCTGAACAATTGAAGGGTGAAAAACTGGCCACCTCCCAATATGCCATGAACATTCCTCAATCTGGGATTTCCCTGAACAATTCACGATAACATAATATCAGTATCGATCAATTAACTACGTCTCAATCCCAAATTAGGTATTGATACTGTAAAAAGAAGAGTATATTTCGTTTTCTTGACGAAATAAGTGTTATAATTAACAAATTGAGCGGATTTACTTCGAATAGTGTAGGCAAAATTGTGTGTATGGTCACAAGGGCAAGGCCAATAAAACCTGTGGAACAGTCGAACATTTATCAGAAATTGTTAGGATGCAACATTTTAGTCTTTCATTCCCAGAAAACAAGAAAGATCTCGACAGAAATTATTGATAGCCAAATGCAATCCAAACATTTATCAGAAAGTTTTACCTTTTATTTCTATTTAAGACAATTCAAACGTGTAAGGATCTGATACAACAACATAAAACTCAAATTTCTACACAATAGATAGAGTAGCACATGCCACAAAGAACTCAAAGTGATTTAACACATTGCTCGGCTTTTACTTAATTAGTCTTGACCCGGAATTCTTGACCCGCAACTCAAATTGGATCCAAATCTAGATCATTTGAATCTGGATCTGAATCCAAATCTGGATTTGGATGTCATCTCTTAAATAAAATAAATTAAATATTATAAATAGTGGCATAAATAAAAATAAGGGCAAATTACAGAAATTACATACTTTTAAGGCAAAATTACAATTTATCCCTTAAAAGTTTATAATTACAGAAATCCCTCAAAACGGATACAATAATATAAGCGTTGATACATTAATTTGATACGCGAGATACATTAATCATTAAGTAAGATACATTACATTTTATACATGATACACTAATCTGATGTATATTTTATACATGATACACTATCTGATACACAAGATACACTAATCTGATGCGCTAGATACACTAATCAGATGTACATTTTATACATGATACGCTATCTGATGCGCGAGATACACTAATTAATCTGATGCACGAAAATGAGGAATTTTGGAGATTTGTAAAACTTATAGGGGATAATGGTAATAAGTAAACTAAAAGGTGGAATTTCTGCAATTTTTCCTAAAAATAAATAATTAAAAAACATCGAACGAACATCAATTAATTTCGTTCTGATTCACAATTGAAAATCGATGGAATATCTTTGTGCAACAAAATTGATTCCATCAGATTATAATCAAAGTAATGCATCAGTGTTTCGAAATCTGCCCGGAACTCGAATAACTTCGCATGACTTTTCACAATAGTTGGGCGAGTTCTCAACCATTTCTCTACCCCAATCACAGTAGTACTCAGTTTTGATATTCGCCATAGGCCGACGTCAAGATTCCTCTGGTTAACTCCTGTCTTTTCCAAAAACAAAACAAAAATCACAATTTCGCTTCTTAAATTCAAAACATCAGACAAGAATTAACTACACATATAGAGAACACCAAATATCTTAAACCTTCAGGATCAAAGAAAGTCACTACCAATAGTTTTCATTAATTGTTTATATTTTTTATTTTCATATATTCTAAAGAAAATATTGTAATGGATTATAATTTAATAATTAATTTTTCTTTTTTAATTGATTGTAATATTTTGTAAGACAAGAATAAACATATATAAACTATTGTATGATACATAACCAAACAAATGTTTAAATCTCTCTTGATTATATTTTTGAAAACTTTTTCAATATTATCAATTGTTATCTAAACCATCAAAATTATTCTAAAAGTGTTTTAAAATAAAATTAAGACTTCACTTCATTGAATATGTCAATTAGAGTCATTTTTTTTACTTTTATAATATTTTGTAATACTTGTAACTACAAAAATCAATATTAAAGTAATTAGAAAACATTCAAAGGTAAGATAATATATTTAAAAAATTTAATTATTTGATAATATAATTAGTTTGAGCTTGAAATGCTTAATAAAACATCTCAAAGAATTGAAGACAATCTTATAAAGCCAATTTTGGATGGAGGGATAGACGGTGTTAAATTGTATGTACAAGGCTTATGCTGGCACGTGCCTTCCTCTTTCTTTTTCTTTTTTAAAAATGGCGCATTTTAAAATAAAAAATTGATATTCCTTCGTCGTTATTTATTCAATCGTTTTGTTGTTGTGTTTTCGTGTCCCCCCCCCCCACTATTTATATGTAAATAAAAATGTAAGTGATGCGGTCAAGTTTAATAGTTTTTTTAAAAATATAATTTGATAATATTGAGGACAAAATGCAGGGACATGAAAAAGAACACGCAGTTTAGGCGTATCATTTGGTTCGGTCTGATTTTGAAGTTTATCGGTTTGACTTATTTGTAGACATGCTAACCCATTAAGAAAAAAACTCAAACTTTTATGAACCGATAACGTGATAACAAAAAATATCAAAACCGTTATCAAAACCAATAACTCATTATCGATAGACCCATAACTTTTTTCGATTCGCTTAAGTAGGCACTATGGTACTAAGACAAGCGTTTCATCATATTTTGTTGACTATTGTAACATCTCGCAAATTGAAATAACTAGAAAGAAGTTAAAAATTTGAAAATAATCATTTTTGGAAAGAATATAAAAAGTTGGAAAATTTATTAAGTATGGTAAGTTGAGTTTTTGGTCAACTTCAAACGACATAACTCCTAGCTCAGTATGTGTAGGTGTGTTTCCAGATATCGTAGGAAAGATCTTGGAATAATCTTTCCAACGCCGCCGAGTTTGCGTGATTCCGAGTTCGTATGAGTGAGATATGCCCATTTGAAGTTGGGCTGTTCAAATAAGAAAAGTCTAAACCGGATTTTGGAAGGGTAATTTAGTCTTTTCCTTACCTAATTATTTTCATCCGTTTTTAAGAGTTTAATTAGGGTAAAATCAGATTTTAGTCAGTTTAGAAAAGTTGAAGTTCACACTAGGGCTTGGAGAAAAGAGAAAAGAGGAGAAAGGAGAAAAGAAACAAGAATCGTCAAGAACGTTCGACTTTGGTTGTAGATTTCGCCAAGGACTCAATCCTACGAGGTATGTGAGATCACATAGCGTTGGTTTAGTTCACCCACGCGCTAATCATGATTCAATTCAGCGAAGTTATATAGTTTTGAAAGTAAATCCTATGAGTTTTTTATGATAATTCGATTGAAACCTTGTGGGTTCTTGTTGTTAAAGTTTCTTGAGATTGATTCATGTATTTAAGTGGGAATTATAGTTAAATCTTGCATATATTGATGAATTAGTTGTTTCTAAGTGGTTGGGGAAAGAACCAAGTGAAAATAGGGGGCTTAGAGTTGAAAAGCGAAGAAGAAAAGTCGGAGGCACCTGGGTAGGGGCCTTGGGCATCGCCCCTCTCATAGCTCCAAGAAAAATTCTCTGATGTTTTGCCTTTGGGGCGTCACCCCTCTTAGAGCCCCAAGCATGGGTCTCTGAACTTTGAGCTCTGGCGCCTCACGCCTCTCAGAGCGCCAAGGACGCTGTTCACCCCATTTTCCCCCTTCTTTTCATACTAGTTCCTTAGCAATGTACCTATCTTTTCTAGTTGATTCCAACACTCTAAGGTACGTCTAAACATCATGAAATCATCCATAAACATGAGATCATGAACCTTGAATCCATAATTCAATTCAAGGAAAGTTAAGAGTCAAGTCTAGAAGTTAAGAAGCAAGTCAAGAGAAGTTCATAAAGTTTTCAAAAGTCTTTCGCAAACGTTTTAACTTTGTCTTAAGACTTAAGTTTCAAGTTGACTAAAGAGTTAAGAGTAAAGTTCATTTATTCAAAGATTATTCTGGAACTAAGTATTCCCAAAAGTTAGAAATGTTTTCACATTTGAGCAAGAAAGGGAACACTGATTCCAAGAGAGCTTTTAAGCTAAATTTTGAGTAATTATCTCAAACCAAAGAAAGAAGTTTTGTTCTAAAAACATATGAGCTAATTATATTTTTGGGAGTAGTATTGAGCACCGATATGGGGATGCGAGTTCATAATAACTCAAGTCTCCATAAACTATGTAGTCATCATGGGTAGTAAATGATCATACTTTTTATATGATTCCTTAAGTGCTTTTAAGCATAAACTAGTTGATCCACTTAGTTAAGGCGTTCTATATGACGACAAAGTATAGGACAGTTTTGGCAGCGTGGGCAAGACGTTGTATCACCACTTAGGCTCATAGTGGTGGTTGTCGGTTAGAGAAACTCCCACATAAACTATATTACTTTATTATATGAGTAAAGTTGAGTTTGTTATTGCATTTTCTTTAACGAACTAAGTTGTTTTCTACTGTTTTATAAAGCTTTCCATATATTGCATGAGTTATATTTCTTATGTTTAAGTCTTCCGTCGAGTAAGTAAGTCAGGCCAAGAGTTCACTTGGGGCCAACAATGATTCTCGAGTGCCAGTCCTGCCCAGGGTGTAGGCTTAGGGCGTGACAATTATGTCCTATATATATATTATTTTTCCTATGTAGCTAAGTTTCCACTTTAACTAAGCTACCTCTGTATGTACATGTGGGAATACCCAAGTCATCTATCAACTCGTAGTACATTATTATGTATTGATGTAAGAAAACAAAGGATATATGCGAAACTTTTCTTATATATTTGATTGATTTTTTCAATTGTGCAATGCCTTGTATATATACAGCAAGAGAAAGACTCCTAACAGTTTACTAATAGCAAGGAAAAGACTCCTAATATGTAACTAATCCTAACGTTATATGTATTGTCCTATTTGTAGTTAACTTGTAGAAGTAGGTTAGTTTATAATACTTCAGCCCATTATTGGCTGAGATTGTTAACCAACTGAGGCCCAAAAGACCAAATAGCCGATAAGTTATTTGGATATGTGTGTGCAGGCCCAGTACTCTTTGTACTTCTTGTCTTCGTTATTGAGCAGATCAATATTCACATCAACACCCTTCCTCAAGTTGGAGGAGATGAGAATACACCCAACTTGCCCAATAAGGTGTGATGCAGAGGTCCAGGCAATGATTTAGTGAACAAATCAGCTGGTTGGGATGAAGATCGAATGTGAGAAAGTGAAATGAGTCCTGCGAGGAACTGTCGGCGAACAAAATGACAATCAATTTCAACATGTTTTGTACGTTCGTGGAAGACAAGATTTTTTTCTATATAAATTGTCGCCTGGCTATCAGAGTGTAGTGGAATGGGGAGTGAAATAGGGATGGAGATATCGTCAAAGAGGAGAACAAGCAACGTGAGTTCGGAAACTACCCGTCTCATGGACCTATACTCTGCCTTAGCGGAGCTAAGAGAAATGGATGTCTGCTTCTTTGATTTCCAAGAAATAGGAAAAGTCCCTAATAAAATGTAGAAACCGCTGACAGATCGGCGAGTATCAGGACATGTTCCCCAATCAGAATCGCAGAAGGCTTGTAGTTCAAATGAAGAAAAATGTGACATGAAAAGGCCAAGTCCAGGGTCTTTCAAAAGGTAGCGAAGGACTCTAAGAGCAGCATTAAGATGGGGTTTCCTGGGGTCCTGCATGTACTGACTCAAGTGTTGTACGGTAAAGGAGAGATCTGGTCTAGTGTGTGTGAGGTAGTTTAGCTTGCCCAAAAGATGCCGATACAAAGTAGGATCATCAATTGGATCGCCTTCTTGAGCAACTAGTTTGACAGTTGAGTCTAAAGGAGAAGACACATGAGATAGGTCTAGAATATCAAACTCCTTGAGCAAATCAAGGGTGAATTTCCTCTGGCAGAGCATCAAACCATGTGATTCACGAAGTACTTCCATTCCAAGAAAAAAGTGTAAGTTTCCCAAATCTTTTATTCTGAATTCTTGATCGAGGAAGATCTTCAAAGCATGTAGTTCGGCCTGATCATTCCCCGTTAAAAGGATATCATCAACATATATAGCCACAATCGAAATGGAAGAGTCCAATTTCTTTACAAAGAGAGAATAATCATTTAGTGAATGCCTGAATCCTTTAAAGTTTAAGGCAGATGTGAGTTTAGCATACCACTGTCTCAATGCTTGACGAAGTCCATAGAATGACCTATTCAACTTACAGACGTGTTTAGGCGAATGAGGAGTGATGCCTGTTGGAAATTTCATGTAAACTTCCTCATTTAAATCTCCATGTAAAAAAGCATTATTCACGTCCAATTGATAGAGGCCCCAACCCTTCTTTACTGTTATAGCAAGAATGCATCTGATGGTAGTCATTTTCACCACCGGAGAGAAGGTCTCATTAAAGTTGATTCCCTCTCTTTGTATATCACCTCGTATCACCAATCGAGCTTTCAATCTCTCAATACTGCCATCAAAGTGTTGCTTAACCTTGTAAACCCACTTACACGGTAGAGCTTTTCGATCGGGGGTAGTTCTACTACATCCCATATTTTGTTTAATTCTAGAGCCTGAATTTCTGATTCCATAGCTGCCTGCCACCCAGGATGATGAACAGACTGTGAAAAACTAATAGGTTCTTGAATATTAGATAAAGAGTTGAGCATATTTTGGTTGGTAGAGGACAGACCACTAAAAGGAAAAGACTCAGGTGTGACGGATGGAAGAAAACAAGAATTGTGTACATCAGTCAACTGCAGAGCATTGCAGATGTAATCCTGTAGGTAGGAAGGTGTCTTGTGTGGTCTATTGGATTGCCTTATGACATCAACCATCGTAGGTTGTGAAAAGCTAATAGAGGGAATATGTGAAGTAGGCTCTGGTTGAGGCGAAGAATCAGGAACTATAATTGGAGAAGGTGTAGATTGTATGATGGGATCATTTGAAGAGACAAGATCATTCGCAGGTAATGAGAAGACATCAAAAGAAGGATCTGCCAGCGTGTGTTGATTAGCAGTAGGAAATAAGTAATCGGTAGGAACATAGGACTTGATAGAGGAAAAAGGAAAAACTGACTCATGAAAGACAACATCCCGTGACACGAAACACTGTAGAGATTTAAGACTGAGGACTTTGTAGCCCTTTTTTCCGTGTGGATACCCCAAAAACACACAAGGAACCGCCCTTGGATCAAACTTACTTCTTTTATTTGAAAGGGTAGAAATAAAACACAAACAACCAAAACTTCTAAGATGAGAATATTGTGGTTTGGTGTTGAAAAGTATCTCATATGGTGTTTTGAAATTTATGACTTTGGAGGGAAATCTATTAATTAAATACGTTGCTGTCAAAAGACAGTCTCCCCAATAATGAATAGGAAGGTGAGACTGATACAATAGAGCCTTGGAAGTTTCCAATATGTGTTTATGTTTTCGCTCAACAATTCCATTTTGTTGTGGGGTGGACACACAAGTTGTTTGATGGATAATACCTAAGGATTGGAAAAATTCTGAATGTGTTTTCCCACTTCCCAATTCAAAAGCATTGTCTGGCCTGTCTTTACTTTTTTGTCAAATTGTCGTTCTACCATGGTAAGGAAGGATTTCAAAATGGTGAAGGCTTTAGATTTAGAACTTAGCAAGTAGGTCCAAGTACCTTTGCTAAAATCATCAACTATTGTGAGAAAATACTTAAAGCCATGATTAGTAGCATGTTTATAAGGTCCCCATGTATCCACATGAATTAACTCAAAAGTTGATTTATTAGATATTGTGCTAGACGGGAAAGGGAGCTTGGATTGTCTCGCCATGGGACAAACAACACAAGGAGTCAAATTTTTAGAAGATACTGGAAAAGAGATAACATAAATATTTCTCATATTGCTCAAAGGAATATGTCCTAATCTAATATACCATAGTTTTTTTTGTTACATTTGAGGATGAAGAACTGAAACATGAATTAAAAACTGCATTTGAAACAGATTTCTTGGAATTTAAACTAGAACTAAACTGCTTGCTCGAATTGAACACTTGAACTGGCTTGAATTGGCTTGAAGGAACTATTGTTGATTGTCTTGTGTTAAGGATATAGAGTCCCCCTTGCTCCTTACCAATCTCCAGAGGGCTCTTCAGAGAAGGGCCCTGAAACAAAAAACAAGAATAGGGAGTAAAAAGGAGTGAATGCCTGAGTTGAGCACAAAACTTATGCACATATATCAGATTAAATCTGAAAGAAGGTATATACAAAACGTTGTGCAGAATCATATTAGAAATTAGCGTGATTGTTCCTGCGTGAGTAACCTTGACTCTATAGGAATTAGGCAAGTTTACCATGACAGGTTTAGGAAGGGTTTTAACATTTGAAAGGAATTCCCTATTATAAGTCATATGCTCAGTTGCACCAGTATCTAATATCCAAGAATTGCTATCAATTTCAATAAAACAGGCATATGAATTGAATAACTTGGACATACCAGAAAGACTGAGATTTGCCGCTCCTTTAGATCCTACTGTATTTTGATTTGATTTCATCTGCTGAAGTATTTGCAATATTTGTGTTATGTTCTCCTGACTGAGAGCTTGGACTTCTGGAGCATTAGTGTCTCTTTGAGTAAATCCGTCACTTTGATTGTAAACACTTGAGTTGAAAGTTGTACTTCCCTGCGATGTGCCCTGAAATTTTCTAGGTTTTGTGAATTTAAAATCAGCAGGAAAACCATGGATCTTGTAGCACTTATCCACACTGTGACCTGGCTTCTTACAGTAGGCACATATCACATTGCTCTTCTTTCCATCATATCCTGAGTTACCTCTTTTTTGTGCCTTGAGGTCGGGGTACTTCCTTTCTCCTGAATTAGCAACTATGAAAGATCCTGAATCACCTGGATAAGCATGTGTAGCATGTATTTCCCTTTGTTTTTCATCTTGGATAACAAGAGAGTAGGCATGTCCAATGTTAGGCAAAGGAACCGATAACAGAATATTACTTCTGACCCCAACAAAAGTGTCATTTAAACCCATCAAAAACTGCAACAATCTTTCGTCCTGATGAGCTTTGGTATTCTTTATTTTAGCACCACATTCACACTCACAAATACAAGAAGAGTAAGTGTTTAGTGCATCTAACTCATCCCACAAACTCTTCATTTTTGTGAAATAAGTTGATACACTAGAATTACCTTGACTAACTGCACTTAATTCTTTCTGCAGCTGAAATAGTTTTGCTCCATTGGTCACAAAAAATCTGTCTTCCAAGTCTTTCCAAAGATCTTTTGCAGTATGAGAATATAACACACTCTCAGCTATTTCCTTGGAAAGAGAATTCAGGAGCCATGAAAGGACCATATCATTGCATTTGGCCCATGTTTTTTGAAGCAAATTATCAGTGTTGGGAACTAACAAGGATCCATCAATGAATCCCAACCTGTTCTTTGCCGAAAGTGCTATCACTATTGCTCTTCTCCATGCTCCATAAGCCTTGCCATCAAAGACGGAAGAAACGAGAGTCATACCTGGATAATTCGATGGATGGAGATAAAACGGATGTGTTTGATCCACTACATTAGTCATGGAAGATCCAGTGGGATTAGTAGAAGAAAAAAGTCCAGCGGTACTGGAAGGAAGAGCTGGAGTGGACTGACTACTAGCCTGTGAATCAGTGCTCATTGTGAAAACAAAATAACACAGTAAAAAGAATGATCGAGAGGTATTCAAACCTGCTCTGATACCATGTAAGAAAACAAAGGATATATGCGGAACTTTTCTTATATATTTGATTGATCTTTTCAATTGTACAATGCCTTGTATATATACAGCAAGAGAAAGACTCCTAACAGTTTACTAATAGCAAGGAAAAGACTCCTAATATGTAACTAATCCTAACGTTATATGTATTGTCCTATTTGTAGTTAACTTGTAGAAGTAGGTTAGTTTATAATACTTCAGCCCACTGTTGGCTGAGATCGTTAACCAACTGAGGCCCAAAAGACCAAATAGCCGATAAGTTATTTGGATCTGTGTGTGCAGGCCCAGTACTCTTTGTACTTCTTGTCTTCGTTATTGAGCAAATTATTATTCACACCAACAATTGAACCTCTCGTAACAAACTCTCTTTGAGGATCACTTGTCCAGTGGTCGAGACCAACTCACGCCATTAATAAGGTCGTAACAGATGTCCATGAAAAAATTTGGTCAAAAATAAGTCGGGATCACGTATCACAAAAAATTCATAGACTATAGCATACGAAAAATGATAAATTTGGTTTTTCCCGCAATGGAGCTCATTTTAACTTTAAAATGGGTCTATTTTCCCCTTGGGACCCACTCACACTATTAATAAGGTCGTAACGGACGTCCATATACCTATTGTTTGTTACTTTATGCCTTTTTTTATCAACCAAGAAATGCTTGAGAGCCCATGTGCCGTGACACATAGTTCAGAACTCAGTGGATAATGGGCTCACCCCTCCATTTTCTGTACGTATTGCTTGTTACTTGTGTAAAAAGAGAAAATCATATACATGTAGTTCTTGCTAACCTTTTGTTTCAATCTTAATCTTGAGCTAGCTAATATCTTACAGAGTTTGGACTTAGTTCTCATATATATAATAAACAAATGTTTGATATCTTCACCATCATGATTTATAAATCAATAACCGATATGTCGAACCTTTAACCTTTATCAAAGTACAAGCCAATATGTATCTTCATTTTAGGTGTTGACGGCCTTCAAAACGATTCTATATATGTGTGTCACTTATCAAGAATAGAATTGTGTTTCTGTGTTTGTGAAATTATGATTGGTCCAACGTATATATTCCTATTTAGTGTTTAAACTATAGATGCAACAATTAAAAGTAGACATAAATTCTATATTTGAAATGTTGGATAAGAGGCCAGGGAAATAGTTGTTCATCAATATGCCTGCTTCCTTAGCGAGGGATAGTTTTGATATGTTACTTGAGCAAAAATGAGTAGCTAATTACTCCTTATGATGGCCACTTTGATGTGTTGTAAAAGAGATGTTGAATGTTTTTATCTACCCCAAATCAACATTGATAGAAGAAAAGGTGTTTTCTATTTGCATTTAACAGAATATTCTAAAAACTCTTTAAGCACTAAAAAACACATATCTATAGAGTTCATGGGGATTGAATTCATTTGTATGCTGAAAAGTGGCTGAGGAAAACAAACATTTCATCCCTTCTGTGTCTCAGTCCCTCATTTATCCTTTTATTTAAAAGTTATTTTTCTAACATTTTTATAGATGCGAAGTTATTAATTACTATTTTATAATAGATTTGTTTTAGTAATTCATTTTCAATTGATAATATAACTAATCCATTCAATCTCTCTTGACACGTTGTTGATCTTAGATAAAATTTTATCAATTTTAGTTTCAAAAAACTTCTTTCGGCTAAGGAAACGGTTACAGGATTGTTAGCATTATTTTATAAGCAATATTTATTTATTCAGAATTTTTATTATTTGTTAAAAATCTATCAAGGTCTCCTTTTTGAGATTTATTTAATTCTTCAAGTTTTCTCTTTTTGTCTCTTTTTGTAAAATCAGAATCACATTTTCTAATTGACATATTTAAATTGAATAATTTTAATAATAACTAAAACAAGAATATATATATATGAACTAAGAATATCAACAATAACAGATTTTCAAGAAAAACTACAATATAAAGTTAGAATAATAAAACCTGGCTCACGAATTTGATAAGTTGATAAAACAATATCAAAATAGTTTTGCGTTTAAATAAAAGAAAATTGTAGGAGAGAGTTCAATATGGAGAATAAAAATAATAAAATAGAGAATAATAAAGATGAGCATAAGCTAAATAATAATATAGAGCCAATTTTTTAGGAGTTAAATAAGAAACACAATTTCCCATTTGAGGAAATTATTTCAACAATGTTTCATTCCTTTATAAAAGTGGGAAAACTAACGGTTATTTTGTGTCACGCCCCGAGCCTACACCCTGGACGTGGCCGTCACTCGAGAACCATTGTTGGCCCCAAGCGAACCCTTGGCCTGGCTTACTTACTCAGTGGAAGACTTTACTCAAGATAAATACTTTTAAAACAAGTAAACTGAAATGCTCAAAATATAACTTAGAATGTATTATAATAACATTCACTGCCAAAGTGGCAACTCAAGTCTCAACTAACTGAAAAGGAAAAATAAAGACTCATGAACTAGCATCACTAACTCTATCTATGAAACCTCTAAACAATTGAGATGGACGTCGGGACAAGACCCACGACATCCTAATTAACTAAAATACTCAAAGCAATAAAAATGATCCTCCAGAAAACTAGGAGGCTCACTAACTAACTCTGAGTGCTCAACTGGATCAACGAGGCGCTGGATGTTGATCCTGATTACCTGCGTCTGCATCATAATAAGATGTCAACTGGCATCAGTACATTGACAGTACAAGTATGCGAGTTGGAATGTTAAACATAACTTAAGCTTGAAAAGAATCTGAAAGAAACACTTACCTTGACTTTACTCAACTCTTGAACAACTTAACTCAATATAAAGCAATAAAAAACATGCAATATATATATAAATCTTGTAAAACAGTGGAAAACAACTTAGTTCGTTAAATAAAATGTAATAACAAACTCAACTATACTCATATAATAAAGTAATATAGTTTTTGTGGGAGTTTCTCTAGCCGACAACCACTACTATGAGCCTAAGTGGTGATACAATGTCTTGCCCACGCTGCCAGAACTGTCATATACTTTGTTGTCATATAGAACACTTAACTAAGTGGATCCACTAGTCTATGCTAAAAGCATCTTAAGGAGTCATCTAAAAAGTATGATCATTTACTACCCATGATGACTACATGGTTTATGGAGACGTGAGTTATCTGAACTCAAGCTCGTCCCCATATCGGTGCTCAATACTACTCCCAAAATATACTTTAGCTCATATGTTTGTAAAAACAAACCTCTTTCTTCGGTTTGAGATAATTACTCAAAAACTTAGCTTAAAAGCTCTCTTGGAAATCTCAATTTCCTTTCTTGCTCAAATGTGAAAACATTTTAACTCTTGGGAATACTTAGTTCCCGAATAATCTTTGAAGAATGAACTTTACTCTTACTCTTTACTGAAAACTAGCTCAAAGGCTCTTTTTGAAATATCAGTTTCCTTTCTTGTATAAATGTGAAAACATTTACTCTTTGGGAATACATAGTCCCGATATACTCTTTTGAAGAAATGCACTTCAAAAATCTGGATTGGACTTTACATATTTGAACAACCCAACTTCCAATGGACATAACTCACTCATACAAACTTGGAATTGCGCAAACTCGGAGGCGTTGGAAAGATTATTCCAAGATATTTCCTACTATATCTGGAAACACACCTAACTCATCATGAGCTAGGATTTATGGTCGTTTGAAGTTGACCAAAAACTCAAACTAAACTTAACTTAACCAATTTTTTCCAGATTTTTATTATATCCAAAAAATTACTCTTTCTAATTCTAGCTCTTTCTAGTTCTTTCAATTTGCAAGATGTTACTGTAACACCCCAGATTCGAGAAAGGAAAAAAATTCTAGATTTTCAGAAGTTGCATGTGCCACTGACGAAAGCCACCTACGGACCGTCAGTCAGCTCCGTCGATGGGCCAGCCAACTTTCAGTTTCACACTTTAGATTTCATCCTTCAGTCAAAAATGACGTCCGACCAGTACGGACCGTCATTCGATCCACGGTCCGTAGGTATAATCGTTGGTGAAGGCCAGCAGCTAATTAGGGGGAAATTGATAATTGGGTCAACTTCAAATGGTCATAACTCCCAGCAAAAAAGTAATTATGTGTCCCATAACCTATGATATGATAGATAATTGAATTCTCTTTTGAACGCCACCGAGTTTGCTAAAATCCGACCTCCGAGTAAAAAGTTATGCTCGTTTTAGTGAAGGCCTATCGAGCAGGCTTGACTTACGGACCCAATCTACGGACCATTGATTGAATGACGGCCCGTCAGTCCCGTCCGTCGATCACTCCGACAACAGTTATGTTAAGGGTCTTTTGGTCTTTTCCTATTTTGTTTAACCCCTAAGATACGTCATTTAGACCCTAAATCATGAGGTTTTAGTCAGTTTAAGCCTAGAAACATAACTAGAACTTACCTAAGTCAAATCATTAATCAAACATAGAAAATTAGAAGCAAGAGAGAAGAAAAAGGTCAAGAACCCTAGTTCAAGAACGCAACAAGTTTCCTCCAGTTCCAGCCCTGAAATCGAAGGATTTCTTCGTGGAATTCGTCACCAGGTATGTGGGATTTCACTAGTGGATTCCTTTCACCATTAAGTCCCTAGTTTTCAGTCAGTTTCTTGATTCCATGATTATGAACAGACTTAGGGTTTTTAGAATTTCAACAGATCATCATGAATTAGTTATTTAAATATTCCAAATCAGATTATCATGTTAATGCTCAGTTTATTGCATGAATTTCAGAACCCTAGCTATGTATTTCCTTAGTTCTTGAATTACACATGGTAGGTCAGATATTTCAGTTATTCAGATATACAT
>JAJOOS010003304.1:0-18871 GCA_029582725.1 Solanum chiquidenum | reverse complement strand
CCCTCCAAGCACAACTTGCAAGCTGCCTTGGCAGCTTGCTTGGCCAAGGGTTGGGGTCCTCCTGGGGACCCTTAGGGTGGTCCCGGGGCGTCGTAATCGAACGTTTTGACCCTAAAGACATTTATTAAGACACTAGGGTCACCTCCACTGATTTTAGACTCCAAACAACACATAAAAATATGAACAACATACTAGAACGCACCAACATGTAAAAGACTAGTTTCCGAACGTTTTGGTCGTCCCTTGACGTTTGACTTCCAAACTCTTTAATACAGACTTAAAAGGATATTCCTCATTATTTTAAGAAGTTATTAATGCGTAAAACCCATGTGAGGCTCTACTTTATCCTACTTCATTTTGAGGGGTGTTACAATAAACTAGTGACCAAGATGGAGTCTAACATAAAGAGTAGAGTCATAAAATAACCTCCATTACTTAGTACTAGTGTTTTTGGGTATAAATATCAAGGCATGACCACCAAGGAACCCCCCCCTCCAAGGGTCCTTGAGGAGGACCAAGGGGGCTGCCAAAAAGTTGTCAAAATGCAGCCTCACCCATGAATGGGCACCTATGAACTGTGGGTGGACCCACACCCTGTAGGTGGGGGTCATTTGTCGAGGTTGAGCCTCCCCGACATTCTCCACCTCTATGAACCATTCCACGAGCATGCAGAACTAAGCGTGAACCCACCCACGGTCCATGGGTGGGGTTCCGTGAGTGACACTTGTAGGTTAGCAAATTATTTTTAGTTAGAGTTAAGGGAGGGGCTTAGGGTTAATTAATTAACTAACTAGGGTTGGTTAATACTAATTAAAACTAACTATAAATATCTAATAGACCCCTAAACTAATTCAGTTAGTTGATTCATTCAAGATCCCAACACAAAACAATTTCCTTCCCAAAATATTTTCTCTCTAAGACTCCATTCAAGAGCAAGAACAAGTTCAAGCTTAGTGTTACAGGTCCAGCCTTTTCACTCCAATTTCATGAGGAAAACATCAACTAAGGTATGGTAATATTGATCCATGGAACACTTTCTTCGATGGAGCCCTTAAACTCTCCAATTTCAAACTAGGAAAAACCTTCAAAGACCTAGGATTTTTTCCAATCATGAATTCTTTCTCAAATGGTTTTCAAACTTTTAATGTCATATATTATTGATTAATTACTTTTTTAAAGATGTTTTTATGATAAATTCACCATGAATCCATGAAATCCCCTCTAACCCTAATTTTATGAATGCAATGTGGGTGAAATTGTACTTATTGTAATGTTGTTTCTTTACCATATTATTCCTCATGTTGAATGCAATAACACTAGATTGATTGGGGGAAAGTGATCCTTGATCCAAGATGGGTAAGCCATGAGACTTATGTCAAATTATGAGTTACATGCATATGCACTATATGAATATGATTATAACCTTATTATTGTGTTAATTGAAAGTTCATTCTCATAAATACACAATGATCATGATGTGAAAGTTCTTTTCACTATGTTATGGTTTTAAGGTTGAAAGTCTATTCTCACCTAATGAACTTATGAGCTATTATTATGAATTGTGTGGGATGGAGGGTAAAATACTCCTTCATGCTTGTAAATTCAATTCAAAGAGTAAATGTGTAATTGTGGGAAGTAATACTTAGCACCGAGTGGATATTGAATTAGAGATGGAAATACCCCCCGCTAGAGAGGACGGATTTCTATAATGTATCTCATGAGATGGAAGCTCCCCCGCTAGAAAAGGAGGGGTTTCTAGTAACAATCTTTGCATCCCATAACCATGAGCTCTCATAGGTCTTTAGCTAGTGGATCCACCTAAAATCTATATATTTAGTTCTACCTTAGGCAAGTAGGACACCACTTTTCGGTTTGGGGCATGACACCAGATTCCATGTTTAGATCACATGGTCTATGTTGGTTAAGGCTTATTCCCAAAGTAATAATGAAGGTAAAGTACTAACTATGTTTGCTTAAGGAGTTTACTTAGCATAGGTAGGATTATGGGGTCTTACTTATGCATGGCACAAGTAGACTTTGAGAGTATTCATGGTAGGTTCCTATTATGATGTGATGACTTATACATTGGTTATGCTTATGATACATGTTTTTATTCCAATTTTCATTATGATTCTCACACCTTACAAAGATGCATACTCTTCAAATAAATTGTCCCTTTTTGCATAGTTTCATGATTTTGTGCATGATTATCATACCTAGTACACTAATTGTAATAACCCATATTTCTCCTATTTTTCTAACAAGTATAGGTTCCGGCGTGTGAGGTGATTGTCCCTTCTAGTTCAAGCTTGGGTTGACTACTCTTCAATCTTATGGTATGTCCTCATGGATCTGAGGACAAGAGCTTTTATTGTTGTTTCCATTTCTTATGTTGTACTAGACATTTTCATATTTTATATTGTAAGGGATGTGACCCTATTGTTTTGAGATTCTGATTGTAGTAGATGTCTTTAATGAGACTACGCCTAGACTTCCGCTTTACTTTTATAAAGAATTCCTTAAATACATGAAATTGTGTTTTTATTCTCTATTATTATATACTTATGTGATGATGATAAGCTAAGTGGCTTACTTGGGGCCTTCTGAGTTCCATGTGCCATGATACGTCTAGGGGGTACCCTTGGGTCGTAACAAACTTGGTAATCAGAAAAAAAGTTTTTGAATAATTCTAGGACGATGTCTCATAAGCCACGTCTAGTTGAGTCTTGTTTATAGTGTGAAGCGCGCCACATTTATGAGTGAGAGGCTATAAGATGTTAGGAACTTACACTTATTTCATTACTTTTAAGTCATGCCATAGAGTTTAAATTTATAAAGTCTTCCTTCTAATCCTTCTCTTATGTCTTCAGGAAATGAATACACGAAGGGTAAATGAAAGAAGGGTGGAAGAGGAGAATCTGAATTGAGGAGCTCCTCAAGACAATCAAACTCCTCAAGATGAGAAAGTTCCGAATGATGCTCTGGCTATGATGGATAAGGCGATTAGGACGGCTTTTCTAACCTTGACCCAAGCTATAAAGTCTCAAGATCAAGTGGTGAAAACTCAAGCCCAAGCTATAACTACTCAAGCAAATAGGGATGTTGGGCCTCGAGTGAATACTAATGTGAGTTCAATGGCTTCGAGGTTGAGGGATATTTCCAGGATGAATCCCCCTGAGTTCCTTGGTTCGAAGGTGGAAGAGGACCCCCAAAGGTTTGTTGATGAGATTTGCAAGATACTTAGTGCCATGGGGGTGTCTTCGGAGGAGAAGGCTGAGCTAGCCGCCTATCAACTAAAAGACGTAGCTCAAATTTGGTATGCACAATGGAAAGATGAGAGGCCAAAGGGAGCGGGTCCCATAAGTTGGGAGGTATTCAAAGAAATATTCCTTGATAGGTTTTTCACCTAGAGTTGAGGGAATAAAAGTTGGTAGAATTCATGAACTTTCTTCAAAGGGGTATGAGTGTGAAGGAGTATTCTCTCAAGTTCACCCAAATATCTAAGTATGTTCCAACCTTGGTGGAAAATTCGAGCGCTAGAATGAATAAGTTTGTGATGGGAGTTTCGGTTTGGTTGAAGAAGAATGTCGTACGACAATGCCTTATCTTGATCTCAAGGCTCATGATATATTCTCAACAAATTGAAGAGACAAAACTCAAGAAAATGAATAGATAAGTAAAGAGGGCTAGAACCGGTGAAAGGAATTTTTCCAATACTAAGTCCGATTGGAAAAGTCGGCTAAGGTTCTCCAACCAAAGATCCTCTAATGCTTCTCTAGTGGTCAATAAGGATAGGGTTCCTAACCCGTAACCTCAAGGTGGCAATAGTGATGGATATTCCAAGGTCAGGCCTACTTGTGTTAAATGTGGTAAGAAACATGATGGCAAATGTCTTGCCGGTTTGGGTGTGTGTTATGGTTGCGGTAAGAGTGGGCATCAATTGAGAGATTGTACAACATGTTAGGCAAAGGGGAAATAAGATAAGAAAACTCCTCCAACCAGTTCAATCTCCAATGCTCAAAAACAAAACCACTTTTATTCTCTTCGATATCGAGAAGACCAAGAGAGCTCCCTAGACGTAGTGATCGGTATGTTGCAAGTCTTTTCTATTGATGCATATACTTTGTTAGACCCCGCTGCCATATTGTGTTTTGTGACCCATTTAATCGCTATAAAATTTGAAATAGTCCCCGAAGTCTTATTGGAACCTTTTTCGGTTTCTACCCCGGTTGGTGAGTCTGTAGTGGCTAAGAAGGTCTATAGAAGTTGCCTTATTTCTTTGTCTCATAAAGTCACCTTGGTGGATTTGGTAGAGTTAGATATGCTTGATTTTGATGTAATTTTGGGGATGTATTGGTTGCATGCATGTTATGCCTCAATAGATTGTAGGACCCGGGTGGTCAAATTTTGATTTCCCAATGAGCCAATTTTAGAGTGGAAAGGAGGAAATTCTATTCCTAGAGGTCAATTAGTTTCTTGTCTCAAAGCTAGGAAAATGATCTCCAAGGGGTAAACTTATCATATAATTAGGTTGATGGATGTTGAGTCCAAGGTCCCTTCTTTAGAGTCGATCCCCGTGGTGAGTGAGTTTCCGAAAGTCTTTCCCGATGATTTGCCCGTCATTCCTCTCAAACGGAAACTAAACTTTGGCATTGATCTTTTTCCGGATACACAACCCATATTGATCCCTCCTTATAGAATCACTCCGGTCGAATTAAAAGAGTTGAAGGCATAACTAAAGGATTTGCTAGACAATAGTTTCATTAAACCGAGTTTCTCGCTTTGGGGTGCGCCGGTATTGTTTGTGAAAAAGAAAGATGGGTCCCTTAGATTGTTTATTGACTACATCAAATTGAACAAGGTGACTATAAAGAATAAGTATCCCATTCCTAGAATTGGCGATTTGTTTGATCAACTTCAACGGGCTAACTATTTCTCCAAAATAGATCTTCGTTTGGGGTATCATCAACTAAGGGTGAGAGGGGTTGACATTCCTAAGAAGGCTTTCCGAACAAGATATGGTCACTATGAGTTCCTAGTAATGTCCCTTGATCTAACAAATTCCTCGGCAGCATTCATGGACCTAACGAATAGAGTATTTAGGCAGTATCTTGATATGTTTGTGATAGTGTTTATTGATAACATTTTGATCTATCCAAAGAATGAAAATGAACACATGAACCATTTGAGAATTGTGTTGCAAATCCTTAAAGACCACCAATTATATGCAAAGTTTAGTAAGTGTGAATTTTGGCTAAGGTCCGTAGCCTTACTTGGTCATGTTGTGTCGGGCAAGGGTATTGAGGTAGATCCTAAGAAGACGGATGTGGTCAAGGGTTGGCCTAGACCTCTAACTCCTACCGATATTAGAAGCTTTTTGGGTTTAGGCGGTTACTATAGGAGGTTTGTTAAGGGTTTTCCCTCTATTGCTTCTCCGTTGACTGCTTTGACTCAAAAGAAGGCTAAGTTTGTGTGGTCAGAGGATTGTGAGAAAATCTTCCAAGAGTTGAAAGATAGAATTACTTCCGCTCTGGTGTTGACCTTACCGAAGGGTATCAATGGTTTTTTTGTTTATTGTGACGCCTCTAGAGTGGGTTTGGGATGTGTTCTTATGCAACATGGTAAGGTGATTGCCTATGCTTCAAGGCAACTCAAGATCCATGAAAAGAATTATCTGACCCATTATCTTCTATTAGCGGCAGCAATGCTTGATTTGAAATATGGATACATTATCTATATGGGGTGCATGTTGATGTGTTCACCGATGACAAGAGTCGCCAATATGTGTTTAGCCAAAAATACTTGAAGCTCTGACAAAGAAGGTGGTTAGAGATTTTAAAAGATTATGACATCAGTGTCCTCTGATGAGTCCACAAATTGGACTCATTTAGGGCTATATTTTCATAGAATTAGTGTCCTCAAATGCATATTTTATCTCAGTATCTAACGAAAACCCTTAAGTTTCAGGTAATTGAAGTTTGAGGGAGAGCATGGACACTAATTAGCAAAAAGGAACAAAAGTGGCTGAAAGACTGAAGAAATGAAGGCCTGAGGATCGCCGAGTCCATTTGGCGAGTCACTGAGGACCCTGGAGATCGCCTTTTGTTCCAGTGTGCTGAGCCCTAAAGGAAAGGATCAAATCGACGAAGAAAAATAGCAGTCGGCATGTAGAGGAGCAGTTCGGTGAAGCAATACTATGTCGCCCAATGATCCAAACATGACTATGCTGAAGGATAGAGCAAGATGGCGATGAAACTTACCAAAGGGTGTTTCGCCGAGTTTATCAGAGATCTCGACTAACAACGCCGAATGATCCGCTGCAACACAGATTTTGGAACACTATAAATACTCATTGAGTATTATTATTTTAGTATCGAATTTTTAGCTTTGAACACTAATATTTCACACTTGGCTTCTATTTTTGAGTTCTAAGTTTGGAGAGGGATTTCAAATACTTGAAGGTTCAAAGGGTTTCAACTCCAAGGTTTTGGACTTGGGTCTTGTGGATTCTTCTATCTTGACTTTTTTTTAGACTTAAATCTTCATACCCATTTGAATGCAAACTCATTTTGCTATAAATTTCTATCTCTTTAGCATGTCTAGCTAATACCCCAATTCTTAGGGTGTGATTTTGTGAATATGGGTTAGATTATTTGTTGGGCCTTGCTTGTTGGTGGTTTATTTGTTGTTTTGATGTGATTTAGTTTAGTAGTTGTGCTGGAACTTAATGAAATTGTAGTTGCAAATACTATTTCACCTTTGTTTTTTCATCTTGCTCGAGAGAGAGGTCGTAAAACTAAGACTACTAAATTGATGGCCGGTGAGAGTTGGTCTACATGAGGTTCAGCTCGAGAGAGTGAACCCTAGTCTCATTCCCACACACTCAGCTCGAGAGAGTGAGTGGGCTAAGGTGGAGGTTGTTCTTAATGCGGCAAGTGGGTGTCCGATATATAGGATCCCATTTGATTCGGGGTAAGTTACTCGTGAGAGAATTTATCCTCACTATAGTCTAGCCTAGTCACAAATATTCAATGAATTTACACCAAAAGCATGTAGCCAATGATTTAGTCTATCCCGTATTCCTATCACATCCCAAGAATCCCATCTCCTGATTAGTTTCTTTTTTATTTTCACTATTTTTGTTGTTTTTGCTTACTTGTGAAAAATCTCCATTGATAATTGACTCTTATGTCACTCCTTAGATTGAGCATGCTTATATTCGAAAATGTTTTTAGCTATGACTAATCAGAACTAAATTTTATTTTTCTATTAATTTTCACCAGCACTCCTTTGGGACTCGACCCCAACCCTTTGTTGGGTTATTATACTATTACATGATCGTAGACACTTGTATTGGAAGTTGTGTCTTGATTACGCAAACATCAAAATGGCACCGCTGCCGGGGAGTGGTGTTATTTGAGAATTTTTAGTGAAGTAATTTTTTTGTTCTTCTTAGTTGTAGTTTACTTACCTAATTTTCTGTTTTGTTTCTATTGTGTGTGTTGAAAACAAAAAGCATGAGTGCTAATGGTAGAAACGACAACCACGTGGGCCACCAAGACGATATCAGAAATCTCAACAATGTCCAAGAGCCCAACATTAATGACCCCCATCTCATGGGAAGTATTGGGGCCATCCGTCTACCTCAAGCCGAGGGAAATGTAGTGTTCCACATAATAAGCATTATGTTGCAACTCTTGTACCTAAAGAGACTTTTCAGTGGATTGGCTCATGAGGATCATCACGAACATCTTTGAAACTTTGTGGACGTGTGCGGACCATTCTCTTTCAAAAACATCTCTTAGGAGTCAGTTCGGTTAAGGCTATTCCCTTTTGTCGTTGATGGGAGAGACCTGCAAGTGGCTGACAGAGTTGCCTCGCGAATTCATTACTTCTAGGGAGGAATTGGTAACCGCATTTAATGTGCAGTTTTTCCCTCCTTCGAAGATGATGACTCTTCAGGATAACATCCAAAACTTTAAACGTTTGGAGGGAGAGCCAATCCATGAGACTTGGCTGCGATTAAAAATTTTTGTGCTACAATGCCTGACTCATGGTCTGCCCGACAATGTCTTACTATAGTACTTTTATCGAAGCCTGGATTCGGTAAACAAATGTGTTGCTGATCAACTTTCACCTGGAGGCCTGATGCAACAACCGTATGCAGTAGCAACTCCACTCATAGATGGCATGATGACCATCAATAGGGCATGGTACACTCATGAAGACCAAGTCTCTCCTCCCATATTCAAGTTATCCAAGGAGCAGATGGAAAAAGATAATGAGAGAGACAAAAACATGGCCAAGATCATGACACATCTTGACATTATATCTTAAATTATCATGAGGGCTGGTACCCGTGGTGTAAATAATGTTGACGTCAGTGTGCAAATCCCGATGAGGCAAAATTTGAAGCCTTGTATATTGAGGAAGTGAACTTCCTAGCTAACCAAGGTGGTGGTTATCGTTCAAACTACCCAAGGTAGGGTGGTAACCAAGGTTGGGCTAGAGACGAAGGCTGGAAAGATCGTAAATGGAGAGACCATAATCCCAATTGGAAGGATGGAGAGAAGGATAGGTATGTGCCTCCCCACGAGCGCCAAAAGCCAAAGGATGCAGAAGGCGGTAGGTCTGAGGATATGCTTTCACGTATTCTCAAATATTTGAGGGGTCAGAAAAAACCTTAAAAGAGATGAAAGAAGATGTGTCAACCTTCAGCCAGACTGTTACCTCCCATTCTGTGTCGATCAAGTAATTAGAAACCTAGATGGGTCAGATTTCGTCACATTTAAATCCGCAACATAAAGGGGGATTTCCTAGAGACACTATGGCAAACCCCAAGAATGAAATGTAATGGTGAACTTGCGTCATGCCACGACGTCAACTAAGGCGTTGTTTGGGAGGCAACCTAAAACCCCTTTATTGTTTTTTGTTGTTTTAGAAATAATGTTGTGTTAATTGGGCAGGAAGAAGTGTGGGAAGCATTTTGAAATAAAGAGATTAGCGAGGGAAATGTCAGTTGGTGAGTCGCCAAAGTATTAGGCGACCTGGCTCACACCGCCGTTTGATCCAACCCAGCTTGGGTTTGAGGTCTGTAAAACTCGGCAGGCCCAAAAAGATGAGTGGCGAGTCACCGATCGGTTTGGCGACCCCTATTAGTATCAACGTTTGGATCCCCACATTAAATGGGGGATTCTTAAAACTCAGCGAGGAAGTTAATTGCTCAACGTTATGATGAATGGTTCGGCGCTCACAACTAATGTTGTCGAGTGAGCAAGAACTGGACAGTTTTTCAAGCCAAAGGTTTAAAAGTCCCAACCTCCTATGCTCTCCCTCATTTTTGAACTTTACAAACTCGCACCTAGTTTTATTCTCAATATAGCTGCATCTCTATTGTGTTGTGGTTATTAAATTGTGCTTGAATCTTTATTGGGTTGCCGCGTAGCATCTCACTAGCATCTTAATCAGCATCCAAGGTTGGTCTCTGAGCCCTACTTTTCCTTCCTCAAAAGTTGTACTCAAATGAAATGGCAGTACTTTGATGATGTGTGATGGGCCTCTCTGGTAGGATTATAATATTTGTGTGCTTGTCAGGTTCGTAAACTTTGCCGGTACTAAGTTGAATAGTTAATTCCTGAACCTCGCACTTTAAATTGGATGAAAAATCATGGGTTGTGCAGGATTGTCACTGGGTCTAAGCCTAATTTGAGTTGTGCATGTCTTAATTTTGTTTTCGGGCATTGCATAGTTGAATTCGGGAAGATGGGTCAAAAGCAGGCACGTTGGGTCATTTGACGAGTTGGGTCAAGTTCAGCGAATCACTCGGAGGTTCACCTAAAATCCCTATCTCACCTTTAATTTAATGCCAAATATGATGTTGAATTCTGTAACTTTCGGCGAGAAGCATGATGTCTCCGAACGTATTCGGTGCCTTGGCAAAAGATTTCATGTTCACCCTTACACTGCACCCTTGTATTCTCTATGCACTGCCCTCGGTGAACTACCTAAGTAGTTGCGCACTTCGCCAACTGGTTCGGTGAAGTGATTCTGCAATTGAACTGCCTTGTTCTTGTCTGAATCCTTTCTAACTTTTTTCTCGAAGCTTTGCAGAAATGGCTAGGACAAAAGTAACTGGAAGAGATATGCCACCCCGACAAACAAGAGCGGAAAATTTCAAGAAAAATACAAACGCAACAAATCCTCCCAAAATGGACAATAAGGGCGAGAAGCCCAGTACTAGCAAGAGAACAAATCCCTGAGACCCCACTATTCCCTCGAGGATATGTGGATTCTTCACAGCCATCCACTCCTTTTTGGCAGCTCATGAATTGAACAATCTTAGTAAGTCAACTGTCGTTGAATCTTCAGAAGAAGTTCCAGGGGCCATTATCAAATTACAGGCTGACAGATCGGGCACTGATGCCCAGATAGATGGAGCGACTGTACAAACAAGATTTTTCTTTACCACCCTTTCTGTCTTTCTTTTAATCACATTCTGGATTCTTTGTTATTTGCATTTGAGGACAAATGGTTTTTTTTGTGGTGGGGTGAGTCCCACCTTTGTGTGCTATTGATGTTCATGTTTTGCTTGTATTTGGGCTGTTTCGTTTAAAATTGTGTTTGATATACTGTTGTGGATAGTTAAGCTTATGGCTCCTTTTAATTTAAATTGCAAAAAATATGTTGACCCGTCCTAAACTTTTGCCACCTCTCGAGTGTTGAATGTGGCTATTCTTTTGAAAAATTTAAGTATCGGTTCTGATCACTACCGATGACTTGAATAGTGCTCTCAATCGAACGAACATGAATGCGCAGCTATGATGAGCCCAAATAAAGTCGCATAGAAAATATGTGAACTCTTTGCATATCGTTGTGACTAGCCTAGTATCGAATTTAGTCTCTTGTGATGATCATTACACACTAGCGAAAGTGTAGAGTCTTGCTTGACTGTAGTGTCAATGCCTAGTGTGATGAGCTTACTTTGAACTATGCATGATAGATACTAGAATTTGCCCCGTTGGTCCGATCGACTAAGTAAGGCTATCTCTTGATATGATCTTAGGCAACTTCGAAGAGTGTGAGCCAATTTGACATATACCTCTTTTGTGACCTACCTTATGAGTGTGTGAACCTCTCTTGAACACCCGTTGAACCTTACCTTTCTTTGGAAGAAACTTGATGCAAACGTAACCTTTCTTTATCCAATACCCATAATCCTCATGAAGTTGTGGTTAGTTGAGTAGCCAACGGGTATGGTGAAAAGAAAGAGTAAATCCTTCTTACTCATGGTTTTGAGAAAAATGAAATCCCTCCATACAAAAAAAAACAGAGAAGAATGAAGAAGAAGTGGAATAAAGTTGTGAAAATACAGAGAAAATGGGGTCTCCAAAAATCCATGTGAAGTGAATAATAGGATGACTTATGAGCACTAAAGAAAATGATGAAAGAAGAGGAAAGGAAGTGTTGTGAGTACCACATTTCATGAGGATGAAAGTCATTGAGCCTAAATGACCATACCTTTGCACTAATCCCCATTACAAGCCTTGAAAAGACCTTTTTAATCTTGACTGAGCGGAAACAAATGTTGATCGGAAAATACCGGCAAACTTATGGGTGAAAGCATGCATTACGTTATTCCTTGTGAGAGTGAGCGTTGCATTTGATTTCGGAACTTTAAATGATTAAACATTTGTGTGTGAAAATGGAATCATTCCTTTTGTGAGGGCATTTGAAAAGTTTGGTTGAGATTGAACTTGCATTTAAAGCAAGTATTATGAGAATGAGATTTTTTTGATATTGGTGAGTCACAACTTGAATCTTTGAGTGCACATTTGATTTTTGTGAGGGCATTTGAAAAGTTTGGCGAGTCACCGATGTGCCTGGAGATCACCTTTTATTCCGGTGTGCTATGCCCTGATGGAAATGATCAAATCGGTGAATAAAAGGAGCACTCAGCGTGTCGCCGAGAAGTTTCGCAAAGCAGTAAGAAGTTCTGCAAAACAGTATTATGTCGCCCAATGATCCAAACACGATGACGTTGAAGGATAGAGAAAGATGACGATGAAACCTACCAAAGGGTGGATCGCCGAGTTGATCGGCGATATCGACTAATGACACCGAATGATCCGCTGCAACACAAATTTTTGAAAACTATAAATAATCTTTGATAATCATTATTTTAGTATCGAATTTTTAGCGTTCAACAGTAATATTTCAGACTTGGCTTCCATTTTTGAATTCTATGTTTGGAGAGGGTTTTAAAAATCTTGAAGGTTCAAAGAGTTTCAAATCCAAGGTTTTGGACGTGGGTCTTGTGGATTATTCACTCTAGTCTTGTTTTGATACTTAAATCTTCATACCCATTTGAATGCAAATTCATTTCGGTATAAATTTCTATCTCTTTTGCATGTCTAGCTAAAACCTCTATTCTTAGGGTGTGATTTTGTGAATATGGGTTAGATTATCTGTTGGGTGTTGCTTGTTGGTGGTTTATTTGTTATTTTGATGTGATTTCGTTTAGTAGTTGTGGTGGAACTTAATGAAATTGTAGTTTCAAATACTATTTCACCTTTGTGTTTTCGGCCTGCTCGAGAGAGAGGTCATAAAACTAAAACTACTAAATTGATGGCCGGTGGGAGTGGGTTGACATGAGGTTTAACTCGAGAGAGTGAACCCTAGTTTCATTCCCCCACACTTATCTCGAGAGAGTGAGTAGGCTAAGACGGAGGTTGTTCTTACTGCGGCAAGTTGGTGTCTGAGTAGAACACATTTGATTCGGGGTAAGTTGCTCAAGAGAGAATTTATCCCCATTATAGTCTTGCCTAGTCAGAAATATTCAATGAATTTACTACCAAAAGCATGTAGCGAACGATTTAGTCTATCCCGTATTCCTATCACATCCCAAGAATCCCGTGTTCTTATTAGTATATTTCTTTATTTTTATTGTTTTTGTTGGTTTTGCTTACTTGTGACAAACTTCCCACTGTTAATTGACGCTTGCGTCACTCCTTCGATTTAGCATGCTTATATTCGAAAATATTTTTAGCTATGACTAATTAGAACTAAATTTTATTTTTCTATTAATTTTCACCACCACTCCCTTGGGACTCGACCCCAACCCTTTGTTGGGTTATTATACTATTGCACGATCGTAAACACTTGTATTGGAAGTTTTGTCTTGATTACACAAACATCATCCTCTACCACCCCGGCAAAATGTGGTGGTGGATGCCCTTAGTAGACTATCCATGGGTAGTGTAACTCACATAAAGGATGAAAAGAAAGAGTTAGTCTGTGATGTGCATAGATTGGCCCGGCTAGGTGTCCAACTAGTAGATTCTCCCAAAGGTGGTTTCACGGATCATAAGGGCTCGAAATCGTCTCTTGTTGTAGATGCAAAGTTTAAGCAACACCTTGATCCTATTTTGATGGATATAAAAGCATCGGTACATGGGAAATCCATTGAGGCTTTTTCCCAAGGGGGAGATGGGTTACTTAGGTACCAAAGTCGCTTGTGTGTTCCGGATGTGTATGGGTTAAGGGAGAAATTTTTAGAAGAGGCTCATGGATCTAGATATTTCATTCATCCGGGAGGCACCAAGATATTGCGAGATTTGTAGCTAAATGTCCAAATTGTCAACAAGTTAAGGTTGAACACCAAAGGCCGGGAGGCTCATTGCAAGATATCCCAATTTCCACTTGCAAGTGGGAAGAGGTGAATATGGACTTTGTTGTGGGTTTGACTCGTACTAGAAGGCAACACGATTCTATTTGGGTCATTGTCGATAGGTTGACAAAATCAGTCAATTTCATTCCCGTCAAGGTTTTCCTTTCGGCGGAAGACAATGAAAATTTGTATATAAGGGAGATAGTGAGGTTACCTGGGGTTCCTTTGTCCATCATTTTGGATCGGGGTACTCAATTTACTTCAGATATTTTGAAGTCATTCCAAAAAGGGCTTGGTACTAAGGTGAAACTTAGCACCACTTTTCACCCTCAAACGGATGGTCAAGTGGAGCGCACCATTCAGACTTTAGAGGATATTTTGAGGGTGTGTGTCATAGATTTCAAAGGTAATTGGGATGACCACTTGCCATTAATAGAGTTTCCCTACAACAATAGTGTAACACCCCGACTTTTTAAAACGTTTAAATTGACTCATATCTTCGTGGAAAGACCAGGAGGGTGGGTAATAAATTAATAATGATGTGCTATGTGATATTTTAAGTGTTCAAGGGTTGTATCTCATGTTTTGAAGTTAGGTAAGTGGAAAAATAAAAGTTGGCGAAAGTTACCGTAAATTCCTTTTTAAAGATTTGTTTGAAATTTGGGTCAAATGTGTTGGAAGTTTTCTCCCAATCTATTAAGAGTTAAGATCCCCACGACCTATCGAATCGAAGGTCTACGAGTCGAATTTCCAACGCATCAAACCGTTGGTTCATACGACTTTAGAATAGAGAGATATTCACGTTTTCGTGGGACTGCGCAAGCAGGCACGTGAGGTGGGGCTCTAGGTCGGTGGAATGTTACATATATCTTCTTTTTCGACCTTTTTCTTCATTTTTAAGTTAAAAACCAGAGAAATTAGAGAAACCCATTTCTAGGATCAACTGAAGTATAGATTTTCTAGACTTAAGTCCTTGACGAAAGTCGTTCTACGCGTTGGGCTCATCATCGTGGTATTATTTATTTTATCGATTGCGTAGCATATCACACTTTAGTATTGGGGAAGCAAGGGTTTGAATATATTTGAAGGTTTTGAGGTGTATTACGAACCTAAGATCGAGGTAAGACCCTTCTTTCATCAACTTGAGCTTTTATAAGCAACAATAGCAATTTGCGACGGAAATACATATATTTTATCGAATTGTCATGGTATCTTTTATTTTTGTGTGTTAATTATGATCCTACCTTGTTGTAGTATCAAGGGGTTTATGAGTAAAAATCGTTAGGCCATGTGATTTCAGCGAAAAAGGTATGTAAAGGCTATTCTCTTCTTACGGCATGTTGCCTTAAACCTTAGGAGCAATGTAATAGAGTTGTTATCGTTGTTATACTTGTAGCCATTATTGTTGATTATTGGCTGCTCGAGTGGATATAATCCTCTCTTATCGGGATTCTCGTTCAGTAGTAGCGTCCCTATGTTGGACACGACTTAAAGGCTCTTTGTATAGGTTGCTTATAACTAAATTGCTCACTTTTAGCTGTTGGATTGTTATTGTTGCCCTTGAGGCTATTGTGGTTAGCTGCAGGAATGTGATCTATGCCTAGAAGGGCTATGTTCTGCCTACAGGGCTATATAGATACCTAATAGGGCTATGAGTTGCCTACGGGACTATATCAATGCCTAGAAGGGCTATGAGTTGCCTACAGGGTTATATTGATTCCTAAGAAGGCTATGTGCTTCCTACAAGACCATGTTGTTGCCTAAGAGGGCTATGAGTTGTGTATAAGCTATGTTGATGCCTAAGAGAGTCATGTGATGCCTACGGGGCTATAGTAATGCCTAAGAGGGCTATGTGACTGCCTACGAGTCTAGGGGACTACCGATAGGGATATATAGGCTGATTGGCACCTTTCGGGCTTATGGGGGCCTGAGTAGGTGGTCTTGTGTGTTGTTTGTACCTACCGAGCCTATGAGGGTTTGGTTAGGTTGTTGTTTTATTAGTTTTGATAAGTTTAGATTTAGGAGCAGGTCAACACACTTACCTTATCCTTGATTTATTTATCAGATTATTCCAGTATATCAGAATACCTTCTCATAGTCTGTTGCCTTTCATACTCTATACAATATTTTGTATTGACGCCCCATTGCCTTGGGGGCTCTACATACATGCATGCAGGTCCTAACAGACGACCGAGTAGTCCTCCTCAGCAGCAGGATTGACTTTTATCCGGTTGGCTAGCCCCTTTTCTCCGGAGCTGCCAGAGTTGGGAGGTTTGGTACTTTTATCCGGTTTGCTGAAGCTTGTTAGTTGTGTGATGCATTGTCTTGATATACCTGCTTTCAATTTCGGTATAGAGATCATGGTGGCCTCGATGGCCCAATTAGGACTTCTGTGCTAGTTGGCTATTTCGTTATATGAACTCTTGGGAGTAGCTATTTCTTTTATGGATCTGTTTACAGGGGCCTTGCCGGCCGAGGGCTTAGTTTTAAGCCGAGATATAATTGTTTGTTTTCTTGATTGTGTGTGGCTGCCATGCGCTAGTAGCAAATGGTTCAGCAGGGTCGCCTCGGGCCTGAGTTTTGGTATTAGGAGCCAGTTGCGCCCCATTGAATCTGGGGCGTGACAAATAGTCACCTCTCAACTATTGGTATGGATCCTTTTAAAGCCTTGTATGGTAGAAGATGTAGGTCTCCGTTGGGTTGGTTTGAAGTAGGTTATGTTGCTCTTATTGGTCCCGAGTCGGTTTACGAGGCCATTGAGAAGGTTGGACTCGTTATGGAGAGATTGAAAATTGCTTAAAGTAAGCAAAAGTCCTATTCTGATGTGAGGAGGAGGGACCTAGAGTTTGAGGTAGGAGATTGGGTCTATTTGAAAATCTCTCCCATGAAGAGTGTGATGAGGTTTGGCAAAAAGGGGAAACTTAGTCACCGGTATGTGGGCCCTTACCAAATTGTGAAGCAAATTGGGGAAGTTGCATATGAATTGGAATTGCCAAATGAGTTGGCTTTGGTTCACCCGGTGTTTCATGTTTATATGCTTAAAAAGTGGGTTGGGGACCCTGAGTCCATTATTCCCTTGGAAGGGTTGGGTGTAGATGAAAGTCTTTCTTAAGAAGAGGTTCCGGTAGAGATTCTTGACCGGCAAGTCAAGAAGTTGAGGAACAAGGAAGTAGTTTCCGTTATCTTCAAAATAAGCAACACTACCCGTTGATAGTTGAGTAAGAGAAAAATCTACAATATTTGATTTACCTAGATGATAAAGGGAACTCATGTCGTAATATTTCAATAACTCAAACCACCTTCAGGATATTGAAGTTCTTTTCAGTGAACACAGACTTCAAGCATTTATGGTCGGAGAACACATCCACATGAACATGATATAAGTATGCTTCCAAATATTTAAAGCAAAAACCACTACTACTAACTCCAAATCATGAGTTCGATAATTCTTTTCATGCACCTTCAATTGCCTTGTAGTGTAAGCGATTACCTTTCAATGATGTATCAAAACACAACTAAGAACAATCCATGAAGCATAACACTATACATCAAAATCATATGATCCTTCTGGTAATGTCCAAATAAGGGCTAAAGTGAGTCTATCCTTTATCTCATGGAAACTCTTCTCACAAGCTTCCGACCATAAAAACATTACCTTCTTTTGAGTCAACATTGTCAAAGGCAAAGCAATAGAGCAAAATCCTTCTATGAACCTTATATCATAACTAACAAAAGCCAAGAAACTCCATATATCTAAAGTAGACAAAGGTCTAAGACAATTTTTAACTGCCTCAATTTTCTTAAGATCAACTTGTATACCTTCACTGGAGACAATATGACCATGGAAAGGAACAAACCTCAACAAAAAATAACACCTGCTAAACTTACCAACAATTGATGATCCTTAATGATTTGCAACACAATTCTCAAATGCTCAACATATGCATCCTCACTCTAATACAAAATCAAAATATCATTAATAAACACAATCACGAAAATGTCAAGATATTAATTAAAGAACATATTCATTAAGAACGTGAACACCACCAAGGAATTAGTCTAACCAAATGACATCACCAAAATCTCATAGTGAACATACAGCGTTTGAAATACCATATTTGGAATGTCACTTTCCTTTACCCTAAATTGGCGATAACACGACCAAAGGTCTATCTTTTAAAAGAAACTCACACCTAGGAGTTGATAAAATAAATCATCAATCCTTTGAATAGGATACTTATTCTTTATGGTAATTTTTTCAATTGTCGATAGTCAATGCACATTTGGAGGGAACCATCGTTATTTTAAACTAAAAACACTGGAGCACCCGATGGAGATATACTCAGACTAATGAAATCCTTATCCAGCAAGTCTTTTAATTAATTTTTTAGTTCCTTAAGTAATTCCAGATCCATACGAAAAGAAAGAATAGAGATTGGCTACTTATCTAGGAATAGAGATAGGCTGCATATCTAGGAATAAAGATAAGTTCTTTCGGGAGGAATACTACAAGGGTCACCAAGAATAACTTCTTAAAACACTTTTAAAATTGGAACTGTATCAATAGTAGGGGTTTTAGTACATGTATCCCTAACCATAGCAAGATGATATATGCAACCCTTGGAAATCATTTTGCTAGCCTTTAGGCAAGATATCAACTGGCCCTTTGGTGCAGAATTTCCCCCTTTCTATTTTAATATAGGCTTATTTGAAACCTTAAATGTGACAAATCGGTTCATACAATCAATAGAAACATAACAAGGGTGAAGACAATACATCCCAAGAATATCATCAAAATATATCATAGACAGCTCTACCAAATCAACATGAGTGACCGTACAAGAAACAAAAATAGGGTAATTTCTAACGATAGTTGTAGGGTCACCAAGAATAACTTCTTGAAACACTTTTAAAATTGGAACTGTATCAATAGTAGGGGTTTTAGTACATGTATCCCTAACCATAGCAAGATGATATATGCAACCCTTGGAAATCATTTTGCTAGCCTTTAGGCAAGATATCAACTGGCCCTTTGGTGCAGAATTTCCCCCTTTCTATTTTAATATAGGCTTATTTGAAACCTTAAATGTGACAAATCGGTTCATACAATCAATAGAAACATAACAAGGGTGAAGACAATACATCCCAAGAATATCATCAAAATATATCATAGACAGCTCTACCAAATCAACATGAGTGACCGTA
>JAJOOS010003303.1:0-27514 GCA_029582725.1 Solanum chiquidenum | reverse complement strand
GTTTTAGAGAGAATACTCAGTTGTGCTGCTTCTTTAAAACTAAGAAAACAGAGTATTTTGCGAATCACACATTCAGGTAATATGTCAGCTGTCTCTCTCCTTATAGTCATATAATTGTTCATACATACCTTAGGAACCTGTTCTTCTACTCCGGTGCTGCTCGAAAACTCGGTAATCAGCTCTTCGTCTCGCTTCTCCACTTTCCACTCATGTCTTTCGGTAGATTCAAACATTCTTTCGACCAAAATTTTGTCCTCAGTTGCTTTCTCCCATTAGAATGCTGTTTTTTCTTAGAGGTTTCTATGATACATATTCATCAATTTATACATATTAGTTTTTACATACTTCAAAGCATTGAAAACATCCTAAAACTTACACAAATAATTAGTTTCATCTCCGAACTATTGACAATGTTAAAAATACCCTCTTACTTGACTAACTAAACTTAAATACATCCCGATCTTGTAACATGAGTGAAATACACTCTTAAATTTTTGTCAAGTTTAGGGTGTTTTCAACACTTATTAAGAGTCACATGCTCCTACAAGAGTTCAAGCCACTTGCTATGTCATGTGGCAAATCGGGAGTGTATAGAGATTGTATCTAAGTTTAGTTAATAAAGTAGAACGGTATTTTAAGGTTGTCAATAGTTTGAGGACAAAACTAATAATTACGTCTTGTTACAACCCGTTTTCAGCGACACAGATATATTTAAAGTCAATTTCCAGCAACTTCTCAAGTATAGTCATTTTATAAATATTAAATTTTAAATAAGGAAATTAGTAGTATAAGGTAACTTGGACACTATTATATCAGAATTTAATTAGGATTATAACTCTGTTTACAGGCTTTAAATAGTTTAAACTTTAAGGTTTTATGTTAGCGTGACATATTTTTACCAAATTAAAACCTATGAAGAGAGTAGAAGGAAATTATCATAACGAAAGAATGTTTGAATTCGGGGAAAGAATTGAGTGGACATTGCAGAATGTAGATGAAAAGCGCAGCAAAATCGGAATAAAAAAACGGGTTTTAAAGGTACAATAATAAGAAGAAGAATTATACTCCGTAAATATCAACCAACAGCTGATATATTGCCTGAACTTGTTATTCACAAAATACTCTCGAATCTTAATTATGTAGAAGCATCACAGATGACAATTCTCTCCCGAACATGGCTACGAGCTTGGTTGATTAATCCTAACTTGTTATTCGTAGCTTGTTCAGGGGCGGAGGAGGAATGGTAAAATTAACACCAATATAGTGGATAAAATTATGAAGAGATACAGAGATGAGAAAATTCCTATTGATAAGTTTGAACTTCTCATGGACATTGCAACACCTACGGGTTATCTTTACTTTTTGATTGATAAGTAGCTTGACATTGCTCTTTCAGAATGGTGTAAGAGAACTAGTCTATAGAAATTTAGAATATCATATTTTTAAAATGCTGACAGCAAAATATTTACGAGAAGTGGTGCTGAGGAATTGTAATCTGGTGTATTTTTCTTCATTTCCTACTCGTCATGTGGGGAATTGTCATTCTTTGAGAAAGCTTTTTCTAAATAATGTAACGGTAGATGACAACATTGGGTTCACTCGCTTGTTAAAATCCAAACACCAACTCTTGAACACTTGTCTTATTTTAGTTATTTTTTGGGAAAATTAGATATTGCTGAATATCCGAATCTGAAATCTTTAGAGTTATTTGCTCAAGAAGGGTTAACATTGGCAGAAGTGAATCCTTGAGGGACCTGAAGTTTACTAATTTGCTCATTTGTTATTGTCAGAAAATTGAAGTAGATGCTCCAAATTTGGTATCACTCGAGTATGAAGGAGATGATATTCCGCAGCTTAAACTTGCAAAAGAATCAAGCAAATTCAACAACTTAACTCTTAATTTCCACAAATACTCTTTGAATGTATGGGTGATTTTGTCGGTTGATGGAATTTCTATCAAATTCGTCTCAAGTTTCACTTCATATTTACAGTTGTGATGAGATCAATATGGAGTATTTGAAACAACACTATAGAGTGTTTTCATCCAAGGAGACTCAACATATCATCATCATCAATCAATTACTGGATATGAAGAATTCGAGTCATTCTACTGATTCTCATGGAAACGTGAGTCAATTAAAAGCCTACAAATTTGATGTGAAGAATGAGAGTTGGCATCCTGTGAAGCCCAAGAGCATGAAGCTGAAAACAGGGGACCCTAACGAAATGGAGAAATTTTATTTTTTATTAAATTGGTGATACAATTTATTCTATTGCAAAGTGAATGCACAGAGTGTCCCCTCCTTGTGATTGGTCATTAAATGTTTTTCACTTTGTGTCTTTTACTGTTAAGATCGCATGAGTCTTGATTATTCATGCTTAAATCTTTAGTATGAACACTTATTTATTGATTTCCTCAATGAATCTAAAAACTCCACTGTGATGGTGGCATTGGCAAAACAGGATTTAAAGATATTAGTTTACCACTTAATTCATTTTACTTAAGAAGGTACAATTTATTTAACAAGTGTTGATAATATTAGCTCAAGGAATTTCACCACTTCCTCTGCATAACATGAGTAATTGCCTTCATTTAGTGAATTATCTCTGCATCTCATTCGAGAAAAGCACTCCCTACCAAGGATTGTTCCGTAAGCTCGAACCTGAGACTGCACCACATCCTTTGGTGGTATGCAGTCTCCCAACTTACTACCAAGAATAATGCCTTTTCCTAGATAAAGTACATGCAATAGCCAATCTTGTAAGCATTTAATTAATATACTAAACATCCAGTACCAGAAATTTATATTGCTTATCATTCTCAGGCAAAATGCATAAGAAAAAACTTTATTTCACATAAACATAGCAAGATAAATCTTTTTTAAATAAAAGATGCAATACAAGGTTTTTATCCATAATGAGCTCCATAACTATATTATCATGGCTAATTTTTCAACTGCTAGGGTTCTTTCCACTCACTTCACATGCTTGGTAAACCAGTCCAACATATCCTGATGAGCTTCTTCAGCACTCTGCACAGCCTTCTTGTCTTCCACATTGTATCGAACAGTCCATCCATGGGAAACACCAGCATAAATTTTCACAAACCTGTCCACCTATTTTGATGGATGGCAATAAAAGAAACGGAAAGGATAAATCTAAAACTCTCTAAGAAATTCATTAAAGTAGGTATCCACTTATCTCAATACATCCACCAAATAAACAGGTGTGTACTATTTCACAGATAAGTCTTTCTAAAATAGTAATCTTTAAACATAGGAATGTTCGCGTACCTCAGGTTTTGATGATAAAATCTCCTCAAACTGCTTAACAAGCTCAGGAGGAGATAGCTGATCTATTTCAGCTCCCAAAATAGCTATTGGTGCCTTCACCTCTGCAACAAGATACACAATCAGGTCCATTCGGGAGAGGGAAAAAATAAAGATAAAAAAGGAAACAGGAAGAATCTAAAAAAATGATGCCGTTCAATTTACTCACCATAATTCAAAAAACACTTAATAGCAAATACTACTTAAGACGAAGGAATATCGAAAGCACTAATAATTTTACATATAAGAATGAACTAAACTTTGAATGATAGAACAGCAATATCTGGACGGAGTACTAACATCAAACTACATCTCCCTGCCTCACGCAGAGAGAGCCTAACTTGACTGAACAAGTCACCAGTATTCTAGTGCCATTGAGACATCAAATGCTCTGTCCCATATGCAACACACATGTACAAAATTCAGGAGTAATAGCTAAATCCGATCACAAATGATTCTGGTAAAAAACAATTGTACCCTTAATATCATCCACAGAGACAAATGATGGGTGCAATAGCACTGCAGCTTGAATGTTGTCAGATTTGGCTAGTTCAACAACCACCTTGCCTGTTAAGAAAACAGAAGGTCAGAATCTTAGACAATTACAAGAAATTGACCCTATACATCCTAGGCAGGGAAGGGATGAATAATCCCAAAAGAGAAAGTTGAACAACATACCACCCCAGCAAAACCCTGCCGCTCCAATTGGAGATATGCCTTTATCTTTTAAAGCTGCAATAACCTGCTTTGCATCTTCAAATCCTTTATCCTAACAGAACAAAGGAAAAAATGAATGTCACGGTGGTGAGCCCAATAAAATTAATGTTGCACAATGGAATTCCCAAGCATGATCAAGTTAATGGACGGAAAACTCTGATAATGATGGTGTTATCTCCTTTTATTCTTGATGCAAATCTATCGCAATATACAAGAAGAAATCAATCAGAAGGCATACTGTTCCATGTGATTGTATCCAGACTTGTATAGGCTTCTCCTTATTTTCGGAATTGTAAGGATCCCCATAAAGAAAATCAGGAACTACCACATAGTAACCCCCAGCTGCAACTTTGTCGGCAAGCTTCCTATATAACAGCAGTTAAGTTTTGGGATCAGCCCAAGATAAAATAGAAATTCATGCAGCTTAATTACTGAAGAACAATCATCCCAACTTCTTCCATTAAAGATACGATCAGTGGATCGCCTGAAATCTGTAATTCAGAGTCTTTTTCACATAGGTAAAATCTGTAATGCACACTCCTCTCTCTCTCTCTCTCTTCTTGTTCTTCTTTTTTCTTTCTTTTCCCTGGTTCTGATGGAGTTGTGGTTGTATTTTGTATTTCTGGTATCTAAGATGCAAAACCTAAAGTTATCAACAGATAGAAGCACCCTAGAGCATCGGCTCTTTTTTTTTTTAAAAAAAAAAAAAAGAGTTGTGGCTGTTTAGTAGTTAGCAGTTCATTGTCTAGCGGTCCATTCAAATTAGTAGTCATGGTATTGCTTCGATAATTTCTTTTCCTTCAAATTCTATTACTATTTGTTGTTCCTTGTACCTCATTGTATTGCAGAATTGCAGTTTCTATTCTATTACTATTTGTTGTTTTTTGTTATTATCTAATATTTGTTGTTTTTTGTTATTATCTAATATTTGTTGTTTTTTGTTATTATCTAATGTTTCTAGAACCTCTGTTTACTTCTTTTTCTGGACTGTTTTTCCTTGAGCCTAAGGTCTATTGAAAACCGTCACTCTACCTCCAAGGTTGGGGAAAGGCCTGAGTACACTCTACCCTCTACCCTCCCAAACCCCACTTTGTGGAACTACACTGGGTATGTAGTGTTGTATTCTTGATTTTGATGAATTAACAAACTATGGTGCAAAGGGACCTGGTCCGCAGTGGGATCAAGAAGAGGACAGGTCAATGGTGTGCAGCTGTAAAGCTGCAGTGGTTGGTGGGCACTGCAGCAGAGGCGTGGAAAGGACAGCAGTCCTCAACCAATGGTGTTGCTCCTAGGTTTTTGTCTCTCTTGTAAAGAGAACATGATCACAAGATTAAAACTAGTTTTTGCAATCAAAAATATTCAAAAGCAAAAGTCATTCTCAAGGAAGAACAACTCTCATACGCAGCGAAGGACCTGATCGAGTGTTGCATTACCTTCAGTTGTTAGTTGAGTTTAATGTTGTATGTTTTCATGTTGTAGATTTACTCCTATGATATAAAAGAGTGCAGATCATTTCATCTCTTATCATTGTAATTTGAATTTTCGGCTAGAGTTGGCCAAGTTGTGTTTGTGCAAGTCTATATTAGCTAGAGGTAGTTGATATAGTGGGCAATAGAGTTATTGCTTTGTGTCTTGTAATAGAGGAGTTACAAGGTGTGTAGGATTAATAGTTTAATCCTTTTTTTTTATGACAAGGGAAACCCGCAGCCGCTACCCTTTGGGTGCGCACAGGGTGAAACCCCCGCTCTTATGCAATAGCTCGCAAACCACATAGGAGAGGTAACTCGAGTTTGTATTTACAAGTTGCTTTAAGATTTTGGAGCTTTGAGAAATCATGTGTAACAAGTTGTGGTTTTTCCTTCCCTCAAGCAAGGAGGTTTCCACGTAAATATCTGAGTCATTTACTTTGAGCATTTATCTTAATACTTTTGTACTAGTTTTGTCAAGGGGCCTGGTCCCTTGACTCGTGGTGGACTCATACAAACCATAACGTTATTGTTAGTTGTTGTAGTTGTGGTTGTATATGATACTGTTATATCCATTAAAGCAAGAAACGAAGTTGTTGACAACAGAGAAGCATCCAAGAGTATACATATGGTGCAAACATTAGTACAGAAATATATGAAAAAATAACAATAGTGAAGTGGAAAAGAAAAAGTAATTTTAGAAGGTACAATTAGACAACTCCAAGCTGAAATTGAGAAGCAGTGCATACCTCAGATTTGGTGCTTCATAACCTGTAAGTAATCATAACATTAAGAGATTGTCTTCGACATAAATAATAACAATAATCCTTACACCACAATATGCTTCTTTCGGCTCAAAAGAGAGATGTTTAACATTACCAAGGGTCAGAACATCTAATTTTCAGTCTAAAATCCAATATTTGAAATGAAATTTACATGTTTAGATACTACACAGAGAATACACTAGTTCATAACATTTAGAATTGAAACATTTGTAGTTATAGAAAAATCTGCATAACTACCAAAATAGCAAACGACGCAGATAATGGGACACAAGAAGTAGTTTTGAAAAAGGAAGTGCTGAGTTCTTTTCCTTCTCCCATATACATCTATTTGTCCTTGCTAATCCAAAACAGGTATTTGTTGTACTCTACAATTTTCTTCAACTTTGAGATTCTCAAACCAAACTACAGCAATGTTTTTCAAAAATAAGTTATGTTATGGCGTTTGATTAAAACAACATACTCATTGTAATCCCACAAGCAAGGTCTAGAAGTGTAGTATATACGCAGACCTTACCCCTAGCTTGTGAGATAGAGATTTTGGTACCATTAAGCCTTACCCCTACATTGCCGGAACATATTTGCAAAAAAAAAAAAAACTTTTCCATCAAATGGCTTCCTCACTTTTGGACAAAGGCGAGGGCCTAACAACAAAGGTTACTTTACTAAGTAAGATACGACAAGAAGCAAAGGCGCAAATACCCCACAAATAATCATCTTTCTACAAAACAATAGTATATCACTATTCCATTGAACATTTACACATTATTATCAACCTTCAACACTCACAAAGCACTACCCGATTTGTTATTTCCACAATCCAACCAACAAAAAATGTCTTCTGTAGTACCAAATTGATCAATAGATTCCTCAATTTTTCTGATAAAAAAGGGCAAGAAAGAGAAATAAAGTGCAAATTGAGCAGAACCCAGATGCCCAAATTCATAAAAGACAAAGGGGTTAAAAGGGTTAGTACCATAAACATCGGAGATGAGAAGAATGGCGTGTTTGGAATTGGAAGAACCAGAGGCGTAGGTTTTGAGTCCTCCGAGTTCTAAAACGGATCCATGTCCGCTGCTTGAGCTCAAAGCTGGTGGATTCTCGCAGCACTGAGGCCCTGCCATTTTTTACTATACAGTAAGAAAGACGGTGCCCTTTACAATCACTGACGAATGTTGGAGAAGATGAGAGAATTTTACAAGGAGTGGATGGGTTTTGAATAAGCGGTTGGCCGCAATGTAACGCATTCAATTTTGTTTTGTATTTAATAAAATAAATTCATAATTTTAACTATGTATATATAAAATTACTCAACTATGTTTAATATTTTTTTTTAAATTGACATAATAAAATAAATTATTTATTTATGTCATATTTACATGCAACCTATAAATAAATAAATTAAAATTTTAAAAAATCATTAAGGAATTGAGTGATTTTTTCGATACAAAATAAAGTTTAATAACTTTGCTAGATAAATTTTTTAAAGCTGAATGACTTTTTGAAATATTAACTCCTCTATTAAGAATTCTAGAAGTCACAAAATAAAATGGGATAATACATGAATGTGTAGCATTAGACATTATAAAATCTAACAAATAGATATTTGTGACTTAGATAATATCATATGTAACATGTTACGTGTATTATATCATATAGGACAGATTAAGCCCATCAACAATCAAGTAACCATTTAACTCCATTATCCATTTCCATTACATATCTACTACTTATATATAAGTGGCAATAAGCAGGCATGTCGTGGTCGACATGCCTGCCTGGCAGCTTGGAGGGTAACTTGGTCATTTTAATTAACATGGAATGACATTATTAGTCAGCAGAAATTTTATTGTTGGAACTGTAGTATACTTTTGTTGAATGTTATGACTAAATTACCATCATTTCTCAAATTGCTTTTGCCATCACCTCCTTCTTTTACTTTTTTTTTCCCTTTCACTGACACGTGGTACTCTAAGAATTTTCTTGAAAAAGGAAATTATAGTTTTATTGGATGGTTACTTTAAAAATATTATTATAATAATTACTCTTAAAAATTAATCAATGCTACATAAATTAGATTAAAGGAAATAACATATATTATTTAATGTGCCATGAAAATAGTACAAATCACAAAAATAAACATCTTAAATTTTTTAAAGATATATACAGATTTTAAGTGATTCTCAAAACTCTACCAATGCAACATAAATTGAAATAGATGGAGTAACATACATTACTCAAAAATTACATAAAAGATATGATAAATCACAAACAACTTAAAATATTTGATTGACCCTCAAAAAAAATTCAATGTCAAATAAATTGAGACAGAATAAGTAACATATATTATTTGAAAATGACATAAACAATATTATAAATCATAATAATTAACAACTTTAAAATTTAAAAGACATAAAAAATTAAGTTGACTCTTGAATTCTATCCGTGTCATATAAATTGAAGCATGGGCAGTAACATATATTATTTAAAAAAGTTGCGTAGAAAGTATTACTCCCTATGTTTCAATTTATGTGACACTTTTTTGTTTTGTGAGGGTCAAAACAATTTATGTTTGACCGACAATTTGCACATGAAATCTTCAATATTTTTGGAATGAAATTTATATATGTGTAAACTACGTAAAAAATATTATAAGTCACAATAATTGATAAATTAAAATGTTTAAAAGATCTATGAAAAACTTACCGTAAAGAATAGATTTGTTTGAATCTCGAAATCTGAAAAGTGTCACATAAAATGAGACGAAGGAAATATAAATTACAATAATTAACAACTTAAAAATCTAAAAATCATATTAAAAATTTGAAAACTCTTAAAATTCTTATCACATAATTAAAATAAAAAAATAAAAATATGTATTGTGCCCGTTAGCACGGGCGCATGTTGTCTAGTTTATATGGAAGGGTGATGATTTGATACTTCTGTTTTAGAGAAGGGGAACATTGAGGGCCTTTTTTGACATTCTAATGTGCTTTGTTGCCTTCAAAAGAAACAATATAATTATTTGTATATGTCATATTTACATAGACCGTATAAATAAATTAATTAAATTTACAAAAAAAAAACTCATTAAGGAATTAAGCGATTTTATTGATATAAAACAAAGTTTAATAACTTTGTTAGATAAATTTCTGAAGTTGAATGACATTTTTATAAATAAACTCATTTGTGGCGAGTTCTAGAAGTCACAAAATAAAATGGGATAATACATGAATGTGTAGTGTTAGATATTTAAGCTTGTATAAAGTTAAACAAATAGACATTTGTGGCTTACTTAGCCGTAAATATCTTATATGACATTTTACGTATATTATATCATATAGAACGTATGTCTTTACTTATGCTACGCTCACAAAGTTAGATTAGTCACGTCAACAATCAAGGAACCATTTAGTTTAATATAGAAGAGGTGATTATTTGATACTTTCGTTTTAGAGAAGGGGACATTGAGGTTCTTTTTTGACATTATAATATGCTTTGTTGCCTTCAAAAGAACCAATATAATACTCACTAAAATGAAAGTTATAGTACATCTTTTTCTCTGATTTTAATAGATTTCTTATGTACTTTGTGTGACATGAATTTCATATACATGGCTCTTATTACACAGCATCCTCAAGATGTTTGTCTGACTATTTATGTTTTAGACAAAGAAATTCACTTATTTTCTAAAACTTTTGCGCCATGAATATCTCCTTCTATTCAACCAACATCTTTCACCGTGAAGAAATTCTTTCATCTAAGAAGAATAAATGAGTTTATGTAGGCTACTCTATATCACTAAGGAAATCATTATTACTTGAAAATTTGTTATGTTAAAAGAAGTGAACTTTATTGTTCGTAATAGTACCTACTCATTTAAAGAAGGTAAATATGTTTTTTAATTTTGAGTGTGCACAAGCAGATACTTAAACTTATATAAAATTAAATAAATAAATATAATAGACACTTAAACTTGTATAAAATTGGGATTCGGAAGTTCGGGGTATGTCTTTTGTTGCTATTAAAATTGCTAGGATGGGTTGGATTCTGATTTTTGTGCAGGTTATAGAGTTTTGGAGGTTTAGATGGTGTGTTAGGGTTGAGGGTGTTCGGCACCTCTTTGTTTATGGTCAGATAGGATACTTGTTGAGTACCGTTGTTGTTTTGGTACTCACTCCCTTGCGTTTCTACACTTGTGTAGATTGCGGGCCCGGTTGGTTATGATCACCATCTCGCATCAGTGTCCGAGGCTTGCACTTAAGAGTACGTGAGGTAGCTCCTAGTTTCTCCAGCATACGACACATACCTTTATTTTTATGCCTTATTTCGATTCTAGAAATGGAGACATTCACACTTGTTCTTTCATTACATCTGTATTATTATCTAGTATTTTGTATTCGTGACATCAGATTTTGGGGAAGGTTATGTTTATATTATGATTTATGTGATATGCAGTCAATAGTTCCTTGTTTTCTCTCGCATTTCCGTGCTTGCCCTTATAGAGGATTGTTAGGCTGACATGTCTTGGTGGGATAAGACGGGGGCCATCACACCCTATTTTTGGATCATGACAAAAAATATTAAATTAAATTATGATTAAAAAAATAAAGAATATTATGATTTGAGGAAAAAAAATGAACGGAAAGAAAAATAATAAAGAACAAAAATAATCGAAAAAGGGAGAAAAAGAGAGGAAAGGAACAAGAAATAAAGAAATTAAAAAATAAAAAAGATAAAGTACAAAAATAAAAGGAACCAATAAAGGAGAAAAAAAGGGGGAAAAGAAAAATACAAAGAGGAAAAATAATTGAATAAAGAAATAAACGAAAAAAAGGAAAAATAAAAGAAGAAAATAAGTATATATAAAATAAAAATTGAGTACGAATTAGATTATGGTGTAAAAATAATAATTTGAAATAAATGGACAAATATACATAAAATTTTAAAATAAAAAAATAAAGAAGTAGAGAAAAAATAAATAATATAGTAATAAATAAATAAAAAGAAATAAATTATATAAAATAAATATTGAATATAAATTGGATTATGGTGTAAAAATAATTAAATGAACAGAGAAATATAAAAAGAAAAAAAAAGTAGAAAAATAAATAGCAAAAAAACTAAAAAAAAGCTAAATAACTAAAGTTAAAGGAAATGTGACATTTTCTATAACTAGTTTTTTGACAAACGCACGTGATTACCAACTCAGAAAATATATGTTATAGTAAATAGTATTGCTTATTTAATTAAAGATTTGAATAATAAACTTTGCACAAAATAATATTGTAGATTCTTTTGTGAATGTTCAATGTGGTTCGTCATATATATGTCTTATTCATGCGAATCTATGAAGATGTTTAATGAAAAACTTTATTAGTTAAATGCAATAATGCATATATTTATTTCAATTTGATGAGGTTCAATCATATAATTAGTCGTATCTCAGTAATATTACCTTATAGACGATATTTGTTGTGTATTTTTCTTGTCATCTAACCAGATGTACTTTGCACATGTATTCCACATTAAACTGTTTAGATGTCATATGAACATGTGAAGAGAACAACTACATTTTATTTTTTAGAACTAATCTTTGTATATTAGTTTTTATTTTATAAGTTTAACATAATAAATGACGTTCCTGTTGTTAGTTCTCATATTTGACCTCTCAATTGACTGTATACATAAATCAAAGATAGTCATTTGACTGTCCATAGTTAACTTAGAAAGGTTTACTTCTTTTTTTTATCTCAAAAACTAAAAATTAAACTTAAAGAATATATTTTATCTGTGAAATCATATATATAATCACATATCTTACACCCAACAAATATGTAGTTCATATACTTGTAAACGATTTTCAATTTATTCAATCAAGCATGATTCATTCCAGGAAAAATAACAACATCGTGTTATCACATATATAGGGACGGTGTAATAATATGAAAAATTATTGGTCAAAAGTTAATACAAGAAAAGATGACAGATAGAAATAATTAATGTAATAACTATGAGAATTCATAATATTATAACTAAAGAATGTTAAAGAGTGTGAATAACGTTTGCAATAATTAGTAATAACTAAGAGAATTTATAATGTTATAACTAAAGGATTAATGTGCAATAGATGTATTTCTAATAAATTTTATACTTACATAAATAAATAGGACTTTTAATTAATGTTACTATTTTTTCTTATAGTTATTAGATTTTAATTTAGTGTAGGGACAAAATGAAAATGTTTATTCCATATTACTGAATATAAAATTTATTTTGTAATTGATAAATTTTTAAATGATTCATAAATATTCACATATTTTCACTCTTGAGAAGTTTAATAATTTTGAAAAAAGATGTTCAGATGCATATATTTACATCACAAGAGAAATTGTTAACAAAAACAAAAGAATTTAGACTATATCATGTTAACTTCATATATTGAAACATTACAGACTAATGTATATATTAAGCAAAAAAATAATTATTATATCATCAAAATTATTCTCCTCAAGTACTCGAGGTTATGGAATATACCCTCTTAGGACATAACAATTTACTTCATCAGAATAGTGGTACCTCATATTCAGCTAAACTCCGAACTCACTCAACGGCAATAAATCACACATAATTATTTTAAATGCAAGAAGAAGAGTAGGAGATTAAAAAAAATTGTGGTTGAAAAATGAGAGGAAGCCCCTCTTTTTATAGTCAACAAAGAGTAGTATGAATAAATATTTTTTGTATTTTATCTGAAAAGTCATTACCTTTTCGAAAAGTCATAACCCTTTGGAAAAGTCTCAACATATTGAAAAAGTCACAACTCTTTGAAAAAGTCACAACTCACCGAAAAATCACAACCCTTCGAAAAAAGTCACAACTTATCAGAAAAGTCACAACTCATTGAAAAAGTGACCTTTCCTAAAATTCACAACCCTTTGGAAAAGTCACAACTTATTGAAAAAGTCACAACTCTTTGAAAAAGTCACAACTCATCGAAAAATCACAACCCTTTGAAAAAAGTCACAACTTATCGAAAAAATCACAACTCATTGAAAAAGTCACAGTCTATGTTAGGGGTATTATAGTAATTTAACATTTAAGTTAGGAGTTCACGTTTTTAAGGTAATATAGAAGATAGATATAGATTAGTGAGGATACTTTATGGAAGGGCATTTAGAGTCTGTTTGACAATGCTATTGGGTAGTCACAAACATTTATTTTGAGGGGGAAAAAAATTATTGAAAAATTGTGTATTTGACAAATTAGTAGAAGTACTTTTAAATAATTACAAATAGTTTACTCTTATTGGACATACATGTACTTTTTTCCCTTAATTTTTTAGAATCCGTGCCAACTCAATAATGAAAGATAGAGTAAATAGATGCGATAGAAGTAAATAGGTGATATATATTAGTTAAGATTTTATTTCAGATGTTAACACTTCTATTATAGGTTCTATAGGAATAGTTTATCCTTTAGAAATTTATACGACTATAACATATACATGACTTTTAATCATTTTTATTTGTACTTACATTAAAAAAAAATTAAATCAGTTACGAATTTTTTCGTTAATCTGTTGCTAAATTGCTTATAGCTAAATAGAGTTTTAAGTAATTTATCACTAAATAAAATTAGTGATGAATTTTATTGTTTCGCTATAGAATTTGTATGTCGACAATTTTTTTTTCTTTTAGTAACAATATTAGCATAATACTCGCTTGATGATTAATATAACTAATCTCAACTTATTTGAGATGATCGAAACATAATTAGTATTGTTATTATTTCAACATGCTCAAGTAATAAACATAAACTAATATTGAGATAAACCCTTAGAACATATTTTTTTTAATTCATTAGCCAATAATAAGGCATTAATTAGATTTACATGAACAACTTAAATTTTAAATAGCTATATAATAGCTAAATAGAAGAGTCTTGCAAGCTCAGTACTTTGCGACTAATGATAACATTTTCTTGATCACCAGTAGAACATTGTGATCCATCACAACACCTACAAACTCCACCAATACATCTTATATCGTAACAGGTCCATGTGTCACAATCATGAACATAATCACAAAATTTTACTCCTGTCGCCACATCTAAAGATTAAAATATTATTAGCACATCGCTAAATAATTCATAGTTAATAAAAATTTGAAAAAATTGAATTGATATATAGTTAATATTGACTCATGAAAAACATTGTCAGAATATTGTTTTTAAAAAAAATTAATATATTATATACAATCATAAATAAGAATAAAAAAACTATTAGGTACTTCAAAATATATTTTTTAAAAATACTATTACGAATTGAATAGATTGGATTATGTCCCCCTTCTTAACTCACTTCACTTGACACCCTTAATAAAACCACAACATGAATAAATCTTGTTATCATTATTATAAAAAATAGTTGACTAACGTTCATAAAAATAAAAAAAAAAGCAGATTGGCGAAGAAAGAGACTAACCAGATGAAAAGATCATGGAGATAACTATGAAAATCACAATCATCGAAGCCTTCTTCATGTTATATTAAGAAAAATAGTATATATTTTTTACTTTGAAGTATTTGCAATTGTGACAATATATATATAGTACAGAGTGCATGAACTTATTGTCAATCTTTCTAGTAAAGAGATAAGATTAAGTAAATACATAAGAGTGATATAGTTATTTTCAATTTTGAACTTTTGTTTTTATCTTAAATTTTGGTCAAAGAATTTTTCTTAGTCAATAAAGTAATAATGAAAAATGGCTACTAAATATAAAGCCTATTTTAGAGATTTATGTCTTCTTCTTATGAATCTCCTTGAGGTCTGTAAATACATAAGATTGATATAGTTGTTTTCAATTTTGAACGTTTGTTTATATCTTAAATTTTGGTCAAAGAATTCTTTTAGTCTATGAAGTAGTAAAAGAAAAAAGAGTAATATATGTAAAGCCCGTTTCGAATTTATGTCTTCTTATGAATCTTTTTAAAATAGTTTGATACATATTTTATGAATATTCTTAAGGATAAATTACCTATATACACACCTTTATTTTTCATAATTTTCATTATTCCCTATCAATTTAAAATATTTCCAAAATTCCTTAATTTTCCCCAATTCTCAAATCAGCCGAATACATAAGTATCCCAGCCTTAACACACAATTTTCTTCCTTTTTTCACTCCTTTAATCTCTCCCTAATTTCACTCCACAATCTTATCAATTACAATTTTCATATCAATTTGATTTTCAAAAGGATTCTCTCTCCATTCAATCAAATTCAAACAACTCAATAGATACAGTGAGTCTCTTCCATAGTCATCTTCTTCATTTTTTTCTTCTTCTTTATTTCATAGTGCGTCTCCTCCATAGTCGTCTTCTTTAATTTTTATTATTTTCTTTATTTCCTGATACATATGGATCAAGATCCTTATTTTAGTATTGGTATTACTCAACTAGTCGAAGAAGGATGCATCTTCGACTTCTAAATAGACTGTGAAAAAATGCTCAAAAAGACGAAAAAAGCCGATCTACTGGTGGCTTTGGTAAGTACTTTGGATCGAGATTCATGGGTGACGTCTATGTTAATAGTTAAAAAAAAAAAAGATACAAGAGTGAATGTTGAGAAGGAGAATGAGAAGAAGGATGTACCTTCGTATTCTCAAGTAAATGTAGAAAAAAGTGGATGTACATTTGTCTTCTAAAGTGAATGTTGAGAAGGAGAAGTCAAAATAAATCAGATTGTTGGTTTTTTTTCAGATTTTTCTTGTTCATCTTTTTTTGCTATATATGAGTTCAGATTTTTAATGTATCGAGTTATTTTGTTTCTTAAATTAATGTATAATGCCTTCGTTTCAACATTATGACACATTACAATTTCATCATGTACAAAGTATCGTGTTCAAATTGTTAAAATTATCTTACGGTTATAGTTTGGGATACATTAACTAGATTTTTAATGTATCTAGTTAACTTTGTTTTTTAAATTAATGTATAATGCATTTGTTTCAACACTACGATACATTACAATTTTATCATGCACAGTATCGTGTTCAAATATTAGTTTTGATACATAAATTTAATTAGTTTTGATACTTGATACAAAACCTCTACCAAATATAACATTTATCATGTATCTAGGTGTTGCTATGTATCTTCTATCTTATTCAAATTTAGATATGTATTCAAATTTTGATACATAAACTTAATTAGTTTTGATACTTGATACAAAACTTCTACCAAATATATCATTTATCATGTATCTAGATGTTGGTATGTATCCGTACACAGTGCATGATACATTAAAGTGTCACACAAGTATGTATCAGATTCATAAATGATGATACGTAAATGTTATTATCAAAAGTTTGTTTAGTTTGAGGCAAAATGTGAAGATCTTTCAGCTATGTATCTGATACAATAAATATGGAGAGCATTAATACATATATTAAATCATGTATTAGATACACAACATGATGAATCATGTGTACACACCATTCTGTCTTTTAAACATTGATAATATCATATACAACTTTTTATCAAACATAATTGTACAAATTGTGTGTTAGATACACAATTTTATGGAACACAATATTACATCTACTAAACCATATAACTGATACATGATATAATGTATCGGATACACAATATTCTATTCATGTATGAACAAATACACAATTTTTTAGACATGATACGTATATTCGAATTTATACTAATTGTATCTAATACGTAGCAACTACCACAAAGTAATGTATCGATCTCAAACCTAACATCTTATGGACAACAATTACTTATTTAATGTATCTGGAAACATACAACACTTATCAATTTAAACAAGATACATAAATAGTAATGTATTGATAAATCTATCCAATTGCTCATTTTCCCTTCATCTGGGCAGCCTTGTGTGACCTTGGCACCAGTTGGGTCCTTCTTGTCAACACCGACAACAAAAGTTTACCTCATGTCTCTCACGACAAAACAATCCAATGTTGGGTACTCAACAAAGGTCTCAACAACCATAGGCTTGGTGGGAATCATCTTAACTATACCAGCATCACCATTCTTCAAGAACTTCGCCTCCTTCTCCACTTCCTTACCTGAGCACCTGTCAATATTGGTCAAGATCTCAGCAAACTTTACAGTAATGTGGGAAGTGTGGCAGTCGAGCACTAGTGAATATCCAATTCCAATCTAACGAGGATAATTCATGATGATGACCTGAGCACCTGTCAATGATCCCCTCTTAATTACTTAATTTTCAATGGAGATGAGTTATTACCTTCTACGATGTATCTGATTTCCAAGATTTACCTAATCTCATCGATCTCCAACTCGATTGAAATGACGGCTTTGAGATTCATAAATGAAATCGATTGTCCAACAACATTTCTATTAGTTTTGTAACCTTCATAACTCATCTCGCTTACCTAAATTCCTGATTCTCTCAACAAAATTGATATATATATATATATATATATATATATATATATTAATATTGTATCAGCCAATATTGTCGAGTAATTTAAATTCTTCACGATTTGGACTGCAATGGTGGCTTGATGGAGATGATGGAAATTTGAATTTTGAAAGATATGAATCTGTTACATATTGGGATGGATTAATAACAATCACTTATGCTTGAATCGTGGGATATAAAATCAATTTTAGGTTAATTTTCCTAATAAAGCGCAACAACCAACTATTTTCCTTAAAAGGTGCAATTGCCAGCTTTTGCAATGTATCACATATAATGTATCCGAATGAAATTTATGTATCCGGATGACTTCTATTTTAAGGGATTTTTGTAAAATAGAAAAAAGTAGGGATAGAATGTAATTTAGATTTTACAGTATGAAATTTATGTAAGTTATACTATTCTTAAATGAAATTCATTTTTTCTTTTAAAGATAGACTCACTTTAAAATTGTTTTCCTCTTTTTAATTTGTAACTTTGAGTTATGATAATTTGACATGTTTAAGTAATCTCACAAAATAATTTAATACAATATAGCATGACGACATATTGATATGTCGTGTGTTATAATTTCAAATTAATTTTTCACTTTTAATTTGTAGTCTTAAAATTATGACGATTTGATATAATTTGTGAATAATTCAATAGAATAACTAACTAAATATACACATCAATCTATAATGACTTGCATGTCATAATTTTAAATTTAAATATACACATCAATCTATAATGACTTGCATGCCATAATTTTAAATTAAATGAAACAGAGGGAGTAATTTTTATTCGTTAAATATTTTCTCTATATATTTATGTCATCTCCATTAAGGTGATTGTAGAATGTAGTCTTCAAGAACAATAACTATTAAGGATAAAATGGAATAAATATAATAATTTTGACTTACACTTTTAAAACAACAAATAAATGACATGGGTATGAATGAGCAACTTTTGCAACATTCTCTAAACAATATAGTTTATGGGTATATTTAAACATAGAAAAGAGTCAAATATGCACATTTATTATTGGAAATAGTTTAAATACACTCATAGTTATATTTTCGTTTCAAATACACCTTCTGATTATATTTTCAGTCCATATATATCCATTCCACTATACTTTTACATTAATTTATCCTTATTTTTAATCGAAGAATACGTGGTGATCTTAAAAATAAATAATTCATCTCGAATCTTAAATAGCTCATTTAATTTGAAAATCCTCCCCAATATTTAATATGTTATAAGAGCAATGAAGTCAGGTTCATTCCTATTTTGACTCTCGATCCAAACTCTAGTTTAAGCTTGACGTGAAGGAGGTGTTTGATCCACACTCCAGTTAGGTCTTGCATGACAGGGTTGTGCGGTCTCCACTTATTAACTGGAGAATTTTCACGATCCAAACCATCAGACCGTGCTAGCGCCTACTCTAACATCTAGATAGGAGAATTCTTACCATCCAATTTAAAATTGATAAATCACAAAAATAAATAAAATTCAACAAATCAACTTAATTAATTATGAAAACCAATTGTCAACCTTAACAAAACACATATCTTTGAAAATATCTACATCCCTCCTTAGAAACTAGTTTAAACAATTACAAGAGCTTCTAAGAAAGTACAAATAAAGAAGGAAAATAAGACACAACTCCCACCATAAAGAAAGAGAGGTAGAAGTTGTCGAAAATCATTATCGTCTTCACCTAAGAAATATCAAAGATCTTGCAATCAGACTATGCCCAGTAACACAACAAGAGTAGTATCAGTACAAACAACATGTACTGGCACTATCGATCAATCCAAATCCGCCACATAATAACATGTAAATAATTAGAACAAAACATAAGACATGAACAATCCACCCCTCAATCTTTTAGCCACCGAGTCCCACCACCTTGGATTCATACACTATATTCCCAAGTCACCCAGTTCATTCCACTACCAACCCCCCCATTAAGAGTAGTTTCACATTCCTAGTCAATCTTCGCCTAACCTTTTATCACTAATGACTTTTCAATTCAAGACCACCCACTCTGCTAAAACCAGAGTATTTTTTACTAAATCCATTCCTGATCTCAAATCTACAAACATACAACTCTATTAACCAGTAAACCCTTCTTATTTCTCTTGACTCAACCTACACATGATTCAACGTCATCACAAATAATTTGGACTACATAAGGATCCCAAAAACATTGTCTATGGTATTTAACATGCAATCCTGATCTTTATAAGGATCACTCTAGCATTTAAATACATAAACTTAATCACTCAAGGACCAACATGTGATAAATACAATACAATAAATAAATTTGGTACACGAAAGGAACTAACACATAGAGAAAACACATGTACCAGGCGTGATACTTGATCAAACCGTTAGTAAATTTGTACTTGTGTGGTATCCGAGCCAATCAATAAGATATTATATACTTGGCGTGGCGGTATTCGAGTCAACCGAATATGTATCAAGCATGGTACTTGAGCTAATCAAGAGATATCATGTACCGGGTGTAATACTCGTGCCAATTGTTAGTATATATGTACTAGGCATGTCACCCGATCCAACCAGCAATCAGACATCATAATCACAATGAATAAAATAATACTTGGATACCCAAGTAAACATATTCAATTGCATGAAAATGACACAATCTAGCATTTCAGTTTATACTCATTTTATATCTCTAACCATACATTATATAAGTAATATTAACGAAGCAGTTGACAAGTACATATTTAACATCAACGAATATCAAACAAACATCACCAACTCTTAATGTAACATCCCGCTATTTTTGGAAGAGTTAGAATTAGAAAGAAACATTTTTGAAAATAATGAAAATTTGAAATTTGGCAAGTTATGTTAAGTATGAGTTTTGGATCAACTTCAAACGACCATAAATCTCAGCACAGGATGAGTTAGGTGAGCTACAAGATATCAAATGAAAGGTCGTTGAATTATCTTTCCAACGCCACTGAGTTTTCTAATTTTCGAGTTCGTATGAGGGAGATATACCTGTTTGAAGTCGGGCTGTCCGAATAAGGAAAGCCACCCGGATTTTAGAGGGGTATTATGATCTTTTCCTTACCTAATTAAGTTATTTCGTTTTTAGTAATTAATTAGGGGTCTAAACTGAATTGTTTTAGTTTACCCACTCAAAGATTTCACGCTAGGGTTTTAGAGAAAAGAACTCAAGAGGAGAAAAGAAGAGAAAGGTCAAGATTCGTCGATTTCTTGAGGAATTAATTGCGGATTTCGCCAAGGATTCGATCCTACGAGGTATGTGAGTTCACATAGAGTTGGGTTCGTTCACCCACGCACCAAACATATTTATTTCAGTGTAATTTTTGTCCTAGAAGATTGAGGATTTGATGTTCTTGAGTTGTGTTCTTGAATTGATTTCATTCTTGAACTTATATGGGATTGATGAGTTTCTTTAGATAGTTTTATCGATTTTAAGAGTTGTTTTGAGTTGGATTCTTATGTACATGTTTTGGGTATCTAAATCTAAAGAGATATTGAGAAAAAGAATTGAATTTAATCGCATTAAGGTCAGAAAACGAGAAGAAAAATGCATCGAGTTTACCTAGGGGAAAGCTGGCGTGACGCACCACTGATACGCCAACAGAGCGCCAGAAATGGGTTCCAGTACTTTAGAGGCTGGCTCCCCGCGCTAGCATTGCGCTAGGTTCGCCTGCCCCCACCCGTTTTTCATCGTTTAGCCCATCTGAGTCCTTCTAAAGTGTACTAACAGTTTCTATCGATTCTACCTACTCTAAATGACTTCAATAAGAACATGAATCATAACCTTGAATCCATAAATTCAAATTCAAGGAAAGTTAAGAGCCAAGTCTAGAGAGTTCTTAGAGTCGTTTTCAAAAGTCTTTTACAAATATTTTTAAACTTAATTTAAAACTTGAGCATTAAGTTGAGTAAGAGTAAGAGTGAAGTTCATTTTCTTAAAAGATTGTATGGGAACTAAGTATTCCCAAAAAGTAAATATTTTCACATTTAAATAAGAACGGAAACACCGATTTCCAACAGAGTTTTTAAACTAATTTTTGAGTAATAATCTCAAACCACAGAGAAAAAGTTATATTTTTAAGCATATGAGATGAGTATTTTAGGAGTAGTATTGAGCACCGATATGGGAACGAGTTCATAATAACTCAAATCTCCATAAACTATGTAGCCAACGTGGATAGAAAGGGTCATACTTTTTAGATGATTCCTTAATGTTTTCTAGCATAGACTAGTGGATCCACTTAGTTGAGGCGTTCTATATCCCGACAAATTATAGGATAATTCTGGCAGCGTGGGTGAGACGATATATCATCACATAGCTCATAGTGATGGTTGTCGGTTAGAGAAACTCCCACAGAATTATATTACTTTGTTATATATATAAATTGAGTTGTTATTGTATTTCTCAAATACATTGAGTTGTTACTTATTGTTTAAATACTTTATATAAACTGCATCTTTATTGTTGTTTATTTCTGCATTGAGTTGAGTAAAGCTAAGATAAGTGTTTCTTTCAGAATTCAGTTTAAGCTTATGTCATGTTTAGTTTTCCCTTCTCATGCTCGTACATTCAATGTACTGATGCCATTTGGCATGCATCGTTTTATGATGCAGATACAGGTAACCAAGATCAGCATCCAGCGCTTCGTTGATACAGTTGGGCATTCAGAGTCAGTTGGTGAGCCTCCTTGCTTCCCGGAGGATCCCTTTTTATATTGTTTTAGTATTTCAGTTGTTAGGTTGATCGGGGGTCTTGCCCCGACATTTCTCATAGTTTTAGAGGCCCCATAGACGGATAGTTATAGTTCATTAGTATTTCCACTTTCAGTTGTTTATGTTAAGACTTGAGTTGTCATTTTGGCTAGTTGAATGTTTCTTTTAAGGCATTCTAAGTTATTGCATGAGTTTATCTTTTGAGACTGTTTCTTGTTATTTAAGTCTTCCGCTGAATAGTAAGTCATGCCAAGGGTTAGCTTGGGGACATCAATGGTTCTCGAGTGCCAGTACCGCCTAGGGTGTAGGCTCAGAGCGTGACACTAAAAGACTCCCTCTAGTCTGCTTCCCGCTCACAATACAATTAGCCACAATCCAAATCCCTTAGAATAATACCCAACACTCAGCATAAGGTCAACATTAGCTAGTCAAGTCCATTACCACCCCAACAATAATTGGTAATGTATTTGACCCATCTGGACTCCATGCTCGAAGGTCTATACATATAATCTCTTGATAACTTACATGGTATTATAAATTATAGACATGTCTAACTACTAAGTTATGACTACCTGGACGCCAATCAACTATTGAAGAACTCTTATCGCGAGCTTTTGGCTCCATAGGGGTAAATTTTAATGGACGTAGGCCAGAATCCCATAGGTTTCAACACTTCTTGTATTGAAATCCCTCATCTCCATTGTTCCCAAGCTTGGAGCAGCTTATGAGGGTATTTTTTAGTAAACCCTAGCTTATTTTACCATTAAAGAAGAGGAGGAAAATTAAAATAATCCATGTTTTCTAGGTTTCAATCTCGTCAAGCCTGCTATAGCGACTGACACGCTGCTACAGTGGCACTGCAATAATGAAAATATTTCCATTATGGCGGGATGACATCAACCCAAATCAAGTTCCAATTACAAATTTTCATCGTGCCACCCAATTTAATTTGGTAGTGTATTTCAATTTTTTTGGGATTTCACACAAGGTTCTTTTTGGCACAAAAGATTTAGATTTTGAATTTGATCCGGACTGATGCCATCCAGCCATAGTTGGAATTTTCTTGCTATGTCGACGATGCTATAGCAGCAATAGTGGGATTGATGGAATAGAAACTCAAAAAGTCAATTTTTTTAATTATTCCTCCCCCACTTCAGTAGTAAAATAGACTAGGGTTACTCAAAAGACCCTCTCAAGCTACTTGAAGCTTGGGGACAAGGGAGATGTGGGATTTTAATGTAAAGAAAGTCAAGACCCACAAATTTTAGGCCTATGTCCATCAAAATTTACCCCTACAGAATCAAAATCTTGTGTTCAGAGTTCTATAGCAATTGCTTGACATCCAGATATGCTAGGCTTAACTGAATAATTAGGCATGTATTTAATTACATAATACCATGTTAGTTATATGGAGATTATATGTATAGGCCTTCAAACAAATAGTCTAAATAGTTAAATGTGTTATTAATTTTTGTTGAGGTGGTAGTGAACTTGATTAGCTAATGTTTACCTTTTGATGAGTGATGACCTGATAGGTGTTATTTTAATGGGTGTTACCTTTTGATTGTGGGTAATCAGATTATGAGAGGAAAAATGGTCTGGAACGAGTCTTTTAGAGTAGGGGATGGTTGTTTGATTTTCATTAATGTTATATGTGTTCGCTAACTGCTTCGCTGGTATTACTGTTATAACTAATTGATAGGAAGGTAAAAAGAGTATAAACTGAAATGTTAGCTTGTGTTAATATCATGCAATTGTATATATTCACTTAGCTCAGTGGTGATTGCGATATGAGATTGTTGGTTAGTGTCACACCCCGAGCCTACACCCTGGGTGGGACTGGCACTCGAAGACCATTGTTGGCCCCAAGCGAACCCTTGGCCTAGCTTACTAACTCAGCGGAAAATTTAACTCATCACATAAACAATTATGAAGAAACTAGAATGTTATAAAGGAACATTTAACTGGCCATTTAGGCAATTTCAAGTCTTTAACATAAGAAATGAAAGTAAAGACAACTAAAATAACTAACTGATTGTCTGTCTATGAAGCCTCTAAAACAACTGAGATGGATGTTGGGACAGACCCCACAACATCCTAATAACTAAACTAAAAAGCACTGAAATGGATCCTCTGAAAAGCAAGGAGGCTCACCAATAGACTCTGAACTGCTCACTGGAACAACGATGTGCCAAAATGCAGATCCTAGTTACATGTGTTTGCATCATAAGACGATGAAGGCCAACTAGCATCAGTACATTGAATATACGAGTATGCGAGTTGGAATGCTAAAACAACATAGGCTTGAAAAGAAATCTGAAAGAAACTGAAGAACTTACCTGGCTAAACTCAACTGAACATAACTGAATTTATTTCAATATAAAGCAATTTAAAACAAGTGCAATATAAAGAAAAACTCTTTAAAAACATTATGTCAACTCTGTGTGTATGCAAAGATACATATAACTCTTAGATGTATGTAAAAATACAATAAACTGATGTATATAAAAATGCAATAACTTCTGTGGGAGTTTCTCTAACCGACAACCATCACATAAGAGCTATAGTGATGATACAACGATCTACCTCACGCTGCCAGCGTATCCTATACCCGGCCAACGGTATAGGACCTGAACTACTAAGTGGATCCACTAGTCTATTGTGAAAAGGGTTCATCTAAAAAGTATGACTCTTTTCTACCCATGGTGGCTACATGGTTTATGGGGGCTGTGAGTTATCTGAACTCTCCCCCATATCGGTGCTCAATACTACTCCAAAAAATATACTAGCTCTTTATGTTTTAAAAAAAACATACTTCTTCTGTGATTTGAGATTAGTGCTCAAAAACTTAGCTCAAAGGCTACCTTGGAAATCTCAGTTTCCCTTTCTTGCTTTATTTAAAAAGCTATTACTCTTTTCTGAAAACTAGCCCGAAGGCTCTTTTGAAATTTCAGTTTCCGTTCTTATTAAAATATGAAAATATTTTTAAATCTCTTTGGAAATACATAGTCTGCATATACTTCTTTGAAGAGAATATCTTCAACTTTACTTCTTTATTGAACTCAAAACATAAGTCTTAAAACAAAGTTAAAACATTTATGAAAGACTTTCGGAAAACTTTAAGAACTGATCTGACCTTGACTCTTGACTTCTCTTGACTTTGACCTTAACTGCTCTTAATTTGACTCTTAACTGATCCCTGGATTGAAGTATGGATTCAAGGATTAAGATTTTTGACTGGAAAGATCTCATGATGTTTAAGAATGATTCTAGATAGTTAAACATGAGAAAAGACCGAAAAATTAACATTTGAAGGTGGGTCCGCGACGCGGAGGCATAATTTAATTTTGGTTCCGAAAACGTCTTTTAGGGCAGAACACCTCGTGTCAGCTCCGCGATGCGAAGCTGAAATGTTCAAATCTGGGCACTAGGCGTGCGACGCGCGGCCACCCCTTAATTTCGTCTGACGAAATTTCTTCTTCATTTTTATTCCCCAAATCCACCCAAACTCGATTCTTTCCTTAAATCACTTTTAGATACAAATACCCATCAATGTACCTAAAAATCTAACTCGAAACGATCCTATAATGCGACGTAACAAACTTAGAAACTTCCCAACTCAGTCAAATTCAAGAACATTATATGAATTCAAGAATAGGTATCAAGATCATCAATATTCAAATGCTTTTAGGACGAATCCAAACTGAAATAAATATGCTTGGCACGTGGGAGAACGATTCCAACGTTATGAGAGCCTCACATACCTGGTAGAAGCAAATCCTTGGCGAAACACCAACCTCCTTGATCGATATTAATGAATTTGCCCTTTTCTCCTTCTTCTTCTCTCTTCTCCTTTCTTCTTAGCCCTAGCGTGAAATCCCAAGTTCTAAAACTGACTAAGTTCTGAATTGACCCATATTAAACTCCTAAAATCGGATTAAAATAATTGGGCAGTGAAAAGACTAAAGTACCCCTTATATTTCCAGATTGGACATTTCCTTAATCCAATAACCCAACTTCCAAAGGGTATAACTTGCTCATATGAACTCGGAATCGCGCAAACTTGGCGGCGTTGGAAAGATCAATCCAAGAGCTGCCCCACCATATCTGTAACTACACCTAACTCATCATGAGCTAGTAGTTATGACCGTCTGAATTTGACCAAAACTCAACTTTAACTTACTTACAATTTTCCAGATTTCCTTATACTTTCCAAAAATAACTATTTCCAGATTTTAAATTTCTTTCTAGTTCTTTCTAGTTGCAAGATAATTACAATATATCCCCCTTGGGAACATTCATCCTCGAATGAGATTTACTCTTACTAAGCTAAGGGTAGTGACAACAAGTTCAAACACCCAACAAGCAAATGCAACAAATGACATGCTTACTCCTAATTTAGATAGTACTAAGGAGAAAACTAGTACCTTGGTCTGCATTTTCTTCGGATTCAAAGAGATGTGGATATCTCTTCTTCATATCATTCTCAGCTTCCCAAGTAGCTTCCTCAACAAATTGGTTCCTCTAAAGGACTTTGACTAATGCTACCTCTTTAGTTCTCAACTTGCGAACTTGGCGATTTAGAATCTGAACCGAAATCTCCTCATAAGATAAGCCGTTCTTGATCTCAATATTTTCAGTTGGTATGATCAATGAAGGATCGCTCATGCATTTCTTCAACATAGAGATGTGAAACACCGGATGAACCGCGGCTAACTTTTGTGGTAGTGTAACGACCCTAAAAACGAACTAGTGAAACTAGAGCCTCACATGTGAGTTTGGAGTTGAGAACTTGATGAAATGATGAGAAATGGCCGTGACGTCCGGAAACTAGTCATTTGAACTAGTGAGTTGTAAGGGTCAACTTTAAATGGTCATATCTTTTAGCTCAAAATGAATTAGGTGGACCTTTACCTATCCAATTAAATGTCTCTGAGTCCTCTTTCCAACGCCACCGAGTTTGCCCAATTCCGACCTTGGAGTAAAAAGTTATGCCCG
>JAJOOS010003302.1:0-24549 GCA_029582725.1 Solanum chiquidenum | reverse complement strand
AGATCATATTTGACAAATGGTACCATTAATGTTGATTATGTCAAATCTTGTGATAATCTTGCAGATCCTCTTACTAAGGCCTTAACAAGAGAAAAGGTCTGGAGCACATCGAGGGGGATGGGATTGAATCCTATAAATCATTGAGTCATATATGAGGAAACCCAACCTGGGGACTAGAGATCCTATAACTAGGTTCAAAGGGAAAAACTGATCATATGATGACTTGTTGTGAAAAATGCACTATCTTTTTATTCCCTCCCTATGATGTGAGTGCATTGTTTCCTGTAGTGATTTGTGAAGGTTGAGTTGACAAAACTCTTAATGAATATCTGTAGCCCGTATGGGTGGAGTGTTAAGCTTACATGAGCACTCTCGGCAGATTTCACCTATGTGATGTGTGGAAGTAGGTCGCTTCCTATGAGAGTTTGGCTTATTCTCAAAAGCACTCATGAAATCGGGATAGCACATGGCCATAACATGCTGGCTTTAAAGCTCATGTCAACACCATGATTATTATGTGTGAGCAATGATATTTTATTTCCCTTAAGCAATCATAGTTCAAGTCTGAGACCACTACGACACTGGAGTAAAAGTTACTGTTTCACTAAGTGGAGGTTCAATGCTGAGCATACCTTCATTATGCATAGTAGTCTTCCTTCAGCTGATAGACTCTCTTCTGTAATATTAAAATGAGTGGGGGATTGTTGTGGCATTTAAATAGTATTATATCTTTTAATATTATTATACTTTGCAAATGCCATTTGCTTTCTGCCTAATAACACATTAGTTGCATTACTACCGTTTGGCAGTTGATGACATTTGATGTCATCTTTATTATCATGTGTCAAACGTATAGTGAATATGTAATGGTACTTGTCCGTTGGGTTTCTTGGCAAAATGAGTAGTGGTCAAGAAACCCAACGGATAAGTACCATTACACATTCACTATACGTTTGACACATGATAATAAAGATGACATCAAATGTCATCAACTGCCAAACGGTAGTAACGCAACTAATGTGTTATTAGGCAGAAAGCAAATGGCATTTGCAAAGTATAATAATATTAAAAGATATAATAATATTAAAATGCCACAACACGCTTACTTACTACGATAGCCCCTTGGACCTTAGCCTCTGACAACTCAAACATATTAGTGGTCTAAACTCTAAAGTCAAAATCAAATAAAAATGTTATTCCTCTAGTATTTTTTAAAAATACAAAGTTGTTAATAACTTTTTTATAATAAATTTTTTTCAATCGATACTATAACCAATTCATTTTTATCTTTTTTTTGAAATATATATATATATATTTGTCTTTGACATCTCTAATAACAAAGATAAGTGGTTTCACTAATTAATTTGGGGTGCAATGACAAATATTTAATGGGCTAATCTAAGTTTGATTCTCACTTTCCCCCATTCTAATTTTTTGACAATTTATTTTAGTAGTTACAACTCAATTATTATTTTTTGGTTGATTATTGTCTTTTTAATTTTTTAGAGAGTTTTACTTCAAACTTTGTAGTTTGTATGTAGTAAATAATTCATGATATACCAACATAGATTGTGGTGTACTGGTGGTAGTGTTTCACCCTCAATCAGAGGTCTTGGGTTCGAGCCCTGGGTATGGAGAAAATCCTGTTGAGAGCGCCACCCCCGAATGGGGCCTGCAGTGCGTGATTCGAATTTAGTCGGAGCTCCAATGTGGGCTCCAGACATCAGGTGGGAAACCAAAAAAAAAATTAAAAAAAATCATGATATGCTTATGTTATTTGAAGAAAAAAATTAATATATTTATATTAAAAATAGTAATACTTTCGCCACTTTTAATTTCCGACTCTACCTCTATTTTGAAGGTCATAGTAGTACATGAGTTTTCAATAATTTTACCTATGTGGGACATGTTTTAATTTGACAAAGACATGTGAAATATTAATATTCAGTAACGTGACAAAGAGATGGATCACGGGAGCTTGGTTCAAATTTTGTACTTCGTATCGAATAATTTGTAGTTTATGAAAGTTACCGATGAGTGTTGTGGTTGCGATGGATATGATTATTTTATTTTCTTAAATCAAAGATTTTGAGTTTGAGCGCTAGAAATTAATGGAAAGATTTGTGATGAGGGAGTACTATTCTCTTCAAATGAGTCTTATCCGGCATGAATTTAAATGAAATACCAAAAATCGAATGAGAAAATCAGAAAATATATAATATATGAAATTTAAAAGGACTTACTTAAATTTTATTTATATACTCAAAATAAGTCTCGCAAAATTTTTATATTCTGTAATTTAATCTTTAGTAGATCGATTAGTTGTCTACTTGAACTTTTGATGAGAACAATTAAAATTGGCGTTAAGCAAGTTATCCTTTGAAAAATCATTGGCGTTTTAATCTTACGTTTTTCTCTTTTACTTTTTCTAGAATCGACCCGCCCTCCATGTTCAAATTAAATCTCATTTATGTCTATTATTTTTCCTTTTATCAGAATTGGGTCCATCTATAAGAAATAGACAAGTCATGTATCCCCTCTTGCGTTTTGATTTAGTACTTTTTATTTCTTTAATTCTTTCGAAATTTCCAAGGTTGACACCTTGAAATCCATATACTCCTTCTTTTATCGTCGTTAAATTTTATATAATTAAATTGGATGTCTATCGTAGCAAGGGAGAATGCAGCATATATAATCAATGAGTTATATGAAAATACTGATCTCAATATTTTCGATATACAATACGTACATATGTGAAAAGTGGGAGTGGAGCAATTGTTTTTTTATTTAACTTTGTTTTGATATGAAATTGCATATAACAAAAAATGATGCACGTAAGTTAATATCAAATAATCAGATAGCTAGCCAACATTGCATGATAATTGTTGGATATTATTTACATATATTTTTGGGGAAAAATATTCACTCATGGATATTATATGAAGTGATACATATCTTTGTATTCATTGCCACATTTTCAAAAGACAATTGCACATGAATCTGAATTATATACATCTTGACATGATCTATTTGTATTCAAGAAATTGTAGCATTGTAGGTCAAATTAGTTGTCATATTTTGCTTATAAAAAATTAAATTAGTTATTATGTACTTAAGAAATTATACCATATTTCATATTATATTTAAAAATGTCACATAGATGATGGAACGAAAATATCAAGAATAAAATAGAAATTACAAGAATAATTAAGAGGGAAAACTGATTATATTTCAAAATTGGAGGGTGAGGTTGATTTTTAAATCAAAGTTATGGAATGTAAATAATTTTCACCCAAAAAAAAGAGAGAGTAGTAAAGTGATTAGGGGGAAGAAGAGAATTATTGTCATCTCTAAAACGCTGCCAAATATTTTACACCTTGTTTGAATGGTTGTTACTCGTTGTATTGTATTATATTGTTAGTTTAGATACAATGGTTGTTTTGCTTGTTACTTAGATTTTATTGTATCGTATCGTTTTAAATTTATATTTAGGTAATGACGAAAAGATCCATTATGTGTAACGACCGATTTGGTTTGATTACGTTGATACTTTAATATTTTTTTTCTCATTTTACTTTTACTTATTATTTAATAATTTTATTTTATCCTTTACCTTGTCTTTACATGATAGTTCTACCTTGTATCCTAATATTTTTTAAGGTTTATCATTCAAATTATAGATGTGTGACATTATATAGCAACGAAAAACGATAGTATTCCTTTCATTAAAACAATACAATACATTATGCATATAACAACTATCCAACAAAGTTTAAAGATTATGAAAAGAATAATATCTCAAATATCTTTCCCTTCTACCACCGAGGGAATTTGTGAAAAAAAGAAATTCTTCCATTTTCAATTTTCATCTGTTGGACAATTTTTTTATACCTTTAATATATTTCAACAATATTATTATAATGTATGTAAATGTAAATATTTTTTATTTTTTTTGCTGAACATGTACGTAAACATTTCATTAAAAGATATGCGCTTCATTACGCGTGGCATCCACCCGCTCCATCTCAGTGCTCTCATCTAAGCATTGAAGAAGGGGAAGATAAAAGTTTCTGCCCTGCATCTTCTCTGAGTACAACTTCGATTTTCAGGTAATTTGCTAGGTCTCTCTTCAATTTTTGGCTTCGATTTCTTAATTTGCCATCCTCACTTGCTTTCTCCTTGATTGTGTTTTGGTTTCAATTTTTCATCTGATTTTTTTTAGATTTAGTTTTTTATATATATGGGCTGATGAAGTCGGAATGTCACTTGAATTGAAATTAGGGAAAAAATGGCAGTATGAATATTGACAGAACCACGAAAAAGTAAATAAATTCATGTGTCTTATCCGGTGTTTCCGATTCCTTAAGATAAATTTGGGAAGAAAGTTTGAAAACTGAGCATGAACCCTAAACATACCGTAAAGATGAATTGTATTAGTCCTAAAGAGAATCAAAATCAAAACTATTCCAAACACAGTTATCAATGCTAGAGATACTAAACGCCTAAAAACTGCATCTTTTATTCTTCCTTTTTTACATGAAGCCATAACTAAACTATCTCTATAACACACACACACACACACACTAAAACAAGCAAGAACAGCAAATGAATCCAACTTGTTAAAAGTTAAAACCTTATACAGTTATTACCAAAGAACTGACATTAAAACAATAGCTACGGATCAAAAAGGATCAAGAACCTCAAAGTTGGATTTTTTAGCACACCCAAATGAAGAGATTTACAACCCCAACAGTACTAAACTTGAAGAATTTCAGATGTAGTGGTCAAAATAGACAAAACCCACTACCACCTTTTACGCTTTGCAAACCTTCATATAAATTACTGTGTGAAATCTGTTTTTGATTCCATTGTATTCTCCATCTTTTTTCTGTTTGCTTTTGATGTTTTCTTTGTACAAAATTGTTTATAGTTAGTGGCTTTATATGAAGAAATATACGACTCTGCGTGTGATATCTCCAGCGTAATCACTCCTCCAATCTCTCACTATGTTCTTTTCTCCAAAATATACTTCCACTGATCTTCATCACTTTCACATTCAAGAGGAGACGACACACGGATTTCCTCAATGTTGCATCTTCTCAAGCTTCTCCAACTACCGATTTTCATCACTTTCACATTCTTCCACCGATTTTCATCTTCAATTTCTCCAAGTAGTGTTGCAGTTTTAAGGCAATCTTTTGTCCTCTCAAAATTGTTGTATTCTTGAACTATTTTTTGTGGAGGGTTGTTATTTACACATGGTAAGACAACTCATTAGTAAGTTCATAAGAGCTTTTACACTTTGTTAATTGTTAATAAGAGACTTGGAGTGTTAATCTTGGCAAGTTTTTATAGTTCGTTTTACTAGCCGGCGTTTATGCATATTCCTAAATAGTAAGTCTATTTTCGATTTTAATGTATTTCTGGGTACAAGTATTCACAAGCTATTGATCTATACACACAAGCGACTGAATTGGACAGTGAGAATATTGTATTATGGGCTAATTGTGGCTTTCTCACACCAAATTGGAGTAATATGGCAGCACAAAACAGGACGGAACAAATAGCTATTGAAATTGGCTCTACATTTTCTTAAGTTAGTTTCGAATTGTGAAAATATTGCCAAAGACTTGTGCTTTCATTGTTATTTTAGGTGTTTATGCTACTGTGTGCTTAATCGTTTACAATTTAGAAGTCAAATACGCACTCAAGGATTTTCAACTGGTTGGTATTATTTTTTTGTAACTTCAGCAATATCAACTGCATATTGCTTGTCTATTATCAAATTATTCTTATGTTTTATTTTCAAAAATAATTGAGAAAGGGGATATGTACAGCATGACGCCGGTCGAAATTGGACGGAGTTGAATATAAACTTGAACCACTAGATCCTGAGCTTTGCAGCATGCTAACTGAATATGAAATTCACTTATTCATGTTTCTGTCGATTGCTTTATGCTATTTTCTTAGTCACGTTGCAACTGCACAATTTGCTTTCTGTTTTTACTTAATCTGTAATTAATCCAACTCATAATTATTGAATCCTGCAGGCTGCAATAGTATCACCATCAAATGAGAAGAAGGTGTGGCGCTACTTATTGCACTTGCACGAACTGAGGTTCAGGTAAATCTTTGTGCAATGGAACTTCTAAATGATATATAGAAATGTCTTTCTGTGCCTGCTTGGTTGTTGCTCTTTTTCAGCTTTCCACAAATCGTGAAGGCTTAATTAATTAATTTTAGTTTCTACTGTTGAACTATCTCATCTTCCTCAACTTGTAATTGAATTGGATCCTTGTATATTTTAAATTCATGCGTAACTTAGCTATATTTATTTTGTCTCGGAACAGATTGTAAATTTTGAATACAGTTTTGGGAGCTAAAAAGCTTATCCAGGGAGATTGGACTTGTGGATCTCAGTTGTCATTACCTAGTAATTATGTTACTACTAATTGCAGCACCTCAACATGATCTGCTGAAAACATGGGGCACATACCAAAACTTCTTAGGGATATTAACATATGTGACTTTATGTTGTTTAAAAGAAAACTAGATCACTGTACCATTAATTAGTGAACTCTTATTCCATTTTCCTCTGGAAACTTGAGATGAAGTTAGTCAATTCTTCAAACTTAAATGGAAGAACTAATCGGCCTGTCCAATGATGGTAAGGCTTTGATAGAAATATATCATTTTCTGAGTAGTATAGTTTGAAAGTAAATTTAGGATTATCTTTTTAACCTCTTGAGTTTGTTCTAGGCTTAAACCCATCCATAATATGCTTCATCACAATAAATAAATAATAGTTTCTTCCATGGCATGTTGGCTACCGAAGCTTTCACTAATTTCACCTTAAAAGTTCTAAACCACCGAGTCACAAAATCTGCAAGTAGGTAGTAGTTTTAATAAAAATCTTCAACATAATTTCTGGGTCATTCACGTAATCTCTGAATATATTGTCTTGTTAATCTGCCATATTTAGATGTAGCCTCTGTTTGACATTTGTTTATGTACCTGGAAGTAGTTATTCCTGGCAGTGCAATGTTAATGATGCCTTATGTATTTATACAGAGAAAATTATACATATTATCCTTTTTCTGGAACATAAAACTAATATGTGAATCCATAGTTCTGTCGATTGACATGTAATGACAAATGCATGGTACTTGAATCATATAAGTTTTCATGCCTTCTGAAATATGAGTGGAATTATTTCTGAGAAGTATGGGTATGATTATGCTCATGTTATTATTCATTTATAATGTCTGGCTGCATTGAACAAGATTACACATACTAAGAAATTCTTTAGCTCTTTTCAGGAAAGCCTCTAAAGGAACTACCACCTATTTTTAGAGGCTACGATCTTCAATAAGTGCTTTTACCAAAATATAACAAGTAATAAATTAGATCAAATCTAAGTTGAGCTTACTGTTTTGAGGACTACTATGTGAATACATATGCTTCAAAGGGCAGAATATAACACTAAGGGACAATACTTGTGGCCAGAGAATCTAACGGAAGAAGATCAGAAATGTTAAAAATTGCATCTACTGGAAGTAATCTAGGATGTATAGGTAGTTGTACTTTTTCTTGAATATTTTTTGCTGATGGCCTTTGAAGGTCTGATTAGTGTGTTTGTAAAATGCATACAGTCCAAAGATGTTATCTTTGGTGTCATTGAAGTAATCGCTACTTTCTGCTACTAATTTGTGTACATGCATTTCAGTTGTAACATATTCAGCTAGGTGCAGTGCAATAGTTTGCTCTTATGAAATCTATTAAGCCAGATTGGTTTCCTGCCCCCAAAAAAATGTATCCAAATTGTTGGGCCCGTGCGCAGCACGGGCAATGAATCATCTAGTCATACTTAATAAGTATGGGTTTCTTCAGATGACCAAAAGGGTAAATCGGTAATTTACTCCTTCCAGTTTCTTCTTCTTTTGCCCACGTGTGTTTTTGGATTCACAGAAAAGATCCACATCTTCAATCTTCCACATTAGCAGATTCTAAAGATCTTTTCTTTATGCTCTATGAAATTTCATTTCAGCTGCACAATGATTTGCTCCTCCAAACAAAAAGGTGTAACCTCCTTTCTCTAATTCCTTTATTTTGTATGTTTTCCGTTTCCCATTCATCAATTTTTATGGGTTTTTCTTTCAATCGGAAATCTTGCTTCTTGGATCTGCAAATAAAATAAAATTCTCTTACCGTAGATGCACCTTTTGGCTTGGTTTGCTGGATTTATGTCTTCTTCAATGTTCTCTTTGCTAATTAATCTAAATTGTTAGATTCCCTTTAAACTTAATTTGTTTCGTTTGTAGAATCGGAAAAACGCTTTGATTTTCTTTTGATATACTGGGTTTGCTTCTTCTTCGTTATTCTACTTGGTAACATCAAAGGTTGAGTTGCTTTTACTTTGAAGCATCTGCGTCTCTTCATTTTGCTTACAATTGGTTATCTCAAATTTTCTCTGATTTTCCCTTTTCTAGGGTAACATCTGCTGAAATAGGACTCTGCTTGCTGGATGTGTTTGCAACAACGCGAGTTGCTATTTGTTGGAAATTTTGAGGGGAAAAAACTACAACTGCTATTCTAAAATCTAATTTTATACTCTGAAAAAGTTTCATTTTGTGGACAAATCCAAAAGAAAACGATTTTCCATCCGAAAGACGAAGGGTTCTCTGCAAATTTAGCAGACCACCAAAGCTCTAACTTGAGTAGCTATGATACTGCTTCGTGGTTCTAACTAAAGTATTATTGATTCACAAGAACTTTGAAAAGGTACGCCTTTACGCCTCCCACTTCTCATGTTTAGTGCAAGTTATATGATATAGTTGATGGCACTGAGGTTTTTGATATAAAGTTATGTATATACAGTTGTTTCAGAAATAGAATATAGGCTCTTGATTTGCCAAAATTTTCCATGCTCATTATGTGTTTGACAATTTGTTCAAAAGAATGAGTACAATATGTTTAACTAAGAACAAAGAATGAGTCTTTCGCTATTCAGGGGTATTCCTGATATTCTAAATTTTACAAAATTTGACGTATTTGACCATCATTTTCAGTTCTTTCCTATTTTGTGTTGAGACTTGGGAGCACAAGCGTGTGCGGACAATTGGTGTGTTGTTAGAAGTTACTATAATGTTTATTAATGTGTATTGTGGGAATATAAAGTACAAAAAACAGAATATAACTAAATAACCACCCATTTAACATATTACTCAGTCAACCTCTTCTTTTTTCTTGATCCCATAGCAGTCATAGCAGTACTCAAAAGGAATTTCGCCATCAGGTTGATACGCGGCCTTTTTGCTTCAGAATCGAACTGCAAAAGAAGCAAATTATTCAGTTTTAAAATACAAAGAACACACTCCATCGATAACTCATACAATTAGTTTCTCACTCACGTTTTCTGTAATGACTTTGTAAACTGGGTCGTTCAAGTATGTGAATGAAGTGCTAGAGTCGAAAATGGCTGTGAGATCAAAATCAGTGGTCTTGCTTCCTACTGTTATTCCTGTCAGGCTGATGTTATAAGTTGGGCTGCATTCAGAGAGAGAACGAGTAAATACATATTCAGTTGAATTCTCACTTCCCTTAACTTTAAAATCAGAAAATCAAAGTGACAGCTTACTATGGTTGATCAAGATCTCTTTGCCGACTTTCTTTGTTCTTCCAACGCTCAAGCTCTCTGGTTTCTCATACTCCATAGTCCTACGTTATCACAGTTGAGCTTTTCGTAGGTTCATGAATGGAAAGCTATATTGTTGTTTGTTTAAAATTCTTACCTACTTTCCCCACCCACTCATTCCTTGTAAGACAAAAGGATACATAGCTTCCTTGAAATGAAAAAGAAACACATTGTTTGGTGGATTGGAGAGTTTATCTCCCAAGTCAGCTTCTTTTAACACATTCTTGAATGATTATTGGTAAAGGTCATTCTTGCTTACTTTATAGCTTACTAAAATTTCTTTGTTGCATCTTTATATTCTCCTTATATTTTATCAAATTAAACGGCATAAACAAACAATAATGTCGACCACAATTCCAGTATTGTTTATATGTAAATAATACAAAAATAAGAATTGTATGTATACAATGTAATGCAAGCAACTAAAAAAATTATTATACATTCTATTTAAATATGTGTAATACATGGGTAATCATATATACCTTTGAAATAGAAAATACATAAGCATCGCTAACTAAATTTATAATATATCCAAATAATGATTTAATAGAAAGAATTTTGCCAATATAAAAAGACAAAGACATCAGATAAAGGAAAGGACAAAATTATTTTTTTGCTAATACACAAAAAAAAAAAAAAAGAAATAAAAGAAACAAAGTGATTAGGGGAAAAAAGAGAATCTTTATGTGACCACCATTATTAACATTTTTTGAGGAAAAAAGAATATTAGTTATGTAGGAGAGGGTAATGTTCTTTGAGGATGAGAAAAAAGTGGGATTTATTTTGGCTACTAAACTGATATATTAATAATATTTATGCTAAAAATATGTAATTATTTTTTAACACAAAACGAGAAAAATGTAAAAATAAATAAATAGATTAGGAGCGGAGGTTAAATAGGATGGGTAGAATTTTTATTTTTTAAAAATAAAATAATATCAATTTTTTTTTGGGGAATGAGTGGGTGGTTTGGGGGGGGGGGGTGAAGTATGAATAATATTATAAAAGAAATTTAAAAAAAAATAAAAGGATGGGGACTGTGGGGGTGGGGTCGTGGGGTGTGGTGGGGGAGGGGGTACGGGGAGGAGGTGGTGAAGTGGGGTAAGATTTTTTTTTTTTTTTGGGATAGTAATACTTTAATCTTTAGTTTTTAATTAATATTAATAGTTTATTATTTAATTTTTGTCTGGGTGGAATATTTTATCCATGTGAAATGCCATGCGTCAATGTTTTTTCAAATAAAAGATAGAGATGTGTGTTTCTCATACTTTAGGTATGAACTCACATTCTCAATATTTTAGGTATGGAACTAAAAAAATAAAATAGTTTAAGTGTGTTTTGACACTTATCTCAAATAAAAATTTAATAGTTAAAACTTTAATTATTTTTTAAAGTTCTAAATCAAAAATTTAATATTTAAAATTTTTGCAATGGTGAAATCCCAAATCGTTGATCTGAATTCATTGAAATCAGATTTGAAATTCCAAAGCTCATAACCCGAATCGCGCTGATCTTCGTATTGCAGGTACAAAGGCAACCTAAGATTTTTTTGCAACTATTCGTCTATGGCGGACTTGAGCATTGCTTTTTTCTCTCTCCTCCTCCTTTTCTTCTCTCTATCCCTCCTTGTTTTCCTCGCCTTCATCGTCCGACCACGCCCCGTCAAAGTTCCAATTAAAAATCGCCACGTCTTCATCACTGGCGGCTCAAGCGGTATTGGCTTAGCTCTAGCTCAACAGGCTGCTTCAGAAGGTGCAAAAGTCTCAATACTTGCTCGTAACACTGGTAGACTCGAAGATGCGAAGGAGTCAATTCGGCTTTCTACTGGCCGTGACGTGGCCATTTTCAGCGCTGATGTGAGAGACTATGAGGCTGTCAAGAAGGCTGTAGAAGAGGCAGGACCAATCGATGTGTTGGTGTGCAATCAGGGAGTTTTTGTCCCTCAGGAATTGGAGACCCAAGATATTGAGGAGATCAAGTTCATGATTGATGTCAATTTGACTGGGACTTTTCACCTGATTAAAGCTGCTTTGCCTGGAATGAAGAATAGGGCTGATCGTGGACCTGGGTCCATCGCTATCATGTCTTCACAAGCTGGCCAGGTATGTTCTACCTTCTGTTCAAGTCTCAATTTCAATGGTCTAGCAAAGATATAACCTTATAGATGTCTGATTTAAAGGTTAAACTTACTTTTGAAGTGGTTAGAAATGGAGGAAAAAGTTTTCCTTAAAATACAATTCCATAATGAACAATCCTTCTCAGCAGCAATGTTAAGTGGCCTCCATGTTGCAGATGTTTTCTGCTGCAACATTTGCTTTACAGTGTCTGCAGAGTAAACAAACTTTCTTCATGAAGTGTGCTGAAAATGAAATAAAAACAAATGGGAAATTAAACTAGGAAAAGAAAGGGGCATAGATACTAAGTTCCGTATCAGTCAGTTTCCCATATTGGTGGAAGTATTTGGGAGAATTATAATTTTGTAAGGTAACCAAAAACCAAAAGAGGATTTCTTCAAACATTTTCTGTTGTAATGAAACAAATAGTAAAGTAATCTAGCATTGCCGCCAAGTGGGTAGACCGGTGGACTTAAGGACATTAGGGGCTAATGTATTCTGGTGTGTAGTTTGCACTAAATCAAGAGCATGTTTGGCGGTAATTTATGAACATGCTTGATTGCATTATACTCTTTTGGTTAACTTGAATACATCTCTTCAACCACTTCCACTATCTGCCATGTAAGAATTTAGGTTGAGGTTAGATGTTAGTCAAAGAAAAATGCTTAGTAACAGCTATATGAAGCAGGAGAAGGAGTAACTAGTTTTGAGATAAGGACATGAAGGCTAAACTGCTCCAGAGTATATTTCTGTTGGGAGCTTAACCTGTCTTATTATAATAAAGATTGGCCTCTGGTATGTCTATCACAATACGTTGAGCTGAGAGCGTATTCGGAACAAAATATGGTTTGAACTTGATAACAATGTAGATGACGTCGTACTGATCACTGTTTATAGTTGTGGTTAATTTTCGAAGATCTTACCCCAGTTTTCTGGTATAAATAGATTGAGAAATGAAGGTAGAATTAGTGTCATACAGTCTGAGATGATTAAAGAATTACAAAGCATTATAAAGTCTGTCTCAATCTCTAAAATTCACCAGATTTAGTCAAGATACGATTTGTGCTATTGGTTCTTAAATCCGGATTTCGGAGTCTGGAAAATGTTGGATGGTTTTCTATTTTCTACTTTACCCATTTGCTTACGTCCACCAAGGATATTGAAGTTTTCTTTAATTAAATATCCTATTAATAGTTTCAGTTTTAGCATCACAAGTTTATTTACCATCTAATACTGTAAAATTCCAAACTAGAAGCACACGGAGTAGTTGCAAGCTATAATACTGTTACAAAAGTATCTGAACTCGTAACTACTATGGTATCAACATTTGCAGATAAGCACTTCATGTAAACTTTTTCATGCTAAAGTTACTAGCAAAAATGCATTTCAAGTAGTGTCTTTCGTCTCTTTATTCACTTAAAGTTTGGAACTCATTATTCTTTGAGGATGGTATTTTGGGAAAGTGTGGGCAATCTAATGATTTTGTAGTACTCTCGTTAGTACACAATTCATGAAGATTTTTTGCAAGGAGACACTTTCAGCAGGAGCTTTTTTCATCTTCTGTTCCGATTGATATCTAATCTCTATTGCAATTTTATTTTTTATCTCATCTAGGAGTTTTTGGGGAAACAATGAAAATAAGTTAAGCGTTGATCATCACAATTGCCCAATTTATTTTAATTTTGTTTCCCTCTATGCAGTCACATTTACGTGTATTCATCATAAAAAATTTAACCGAAAGACCCACCATGGAAAATGCTTCCTTAAAGAAATTTAATGTGATTCATATATGACCATCTTTACTTTGGGTGTCCTGTGACTAGGGCCTTATGGAGTAGATTATTGTTGTGGATGATCAAATGTATTATCACATTAAATTTCTTGCACCTTGGGTGATATTTGAAGTCTTTATTGAGTCTCAGCATGCTCAGTTCCCTTTGAAGATATTCTATAGCCAATACAAATAGGTAAGGGGACATAGGATCCCCTTGTCCAATTCCACTTTCCCCTCTGAATTGTTTAGATAGACCCCCATTTATCACTAGAGAATAAGGGACTGTGGATATACAATCCATCATCCAAGATGTGAACTTAAAGGGAAAGCCCAATTTAGCAAGCAATCTCCTTATGAACTCCCATTCAATGGAATCATAAGTTTTTCGTAAGTCCACGTTCATTCGCACATCTAGGGGATAGTCCCTTCATAGAATATCATTTCAGTACCTCATGACAGAATAGAATATCATCAATGATACTTCTCTTCTCTATAAATGCATACTGAGAGGACTAACAATAGAACCTATAATAGGCTTGATTCTGTTGGTCAAGATCTTTGTGATGATCTTGTAGCAAGCAATAGGTCTGTAGTCTGCTACTTGTGTAGGGGTAGCCTTCTTAGGCACAAGGGTAATGGCAGTAAGGCTAACCTCTTTCAGCAGCTTCCCAGTAGTAAAGAATTTTCTGACAGCACATAATACATCTTCTTTAACAGTGGTCCAATGCTTAGTAAAGAATTCCACAGGGAATCCATCAATATCTGGGGTCTTATCTAGGGCCATCCCTTCCATTGCTGTCACAATATCCTCATCAGTGATTGTAATTATAAGCAAGCATCTCTGTTGGTATGATAAACAGGGACCATTACTTATAACATACACTTTCGGGCATGGCAAATCCACCACAGCTGTTCCCATCAATATAGTGAAGCTTGAAATAAACTCTTCCTTCACAAGCTTAGGGTCCTGCAGTTTAATCCCATTAGATATAAACAGAAGTAATGGTGTTCTTACTACTTCTAATCTTCATTTGAGCATGGAAGAACTTGGTATTTGCATCTCCAATGGCAATCCAATTAACTCTAGATTTCTGTTTGAGAACCTGCTCCTCCACTAAGCTCCATTTCCTGATATCATTCAAAAGGACTGATTCTTGCTCTATTAACACACTGTTGAGAGGTTGAGTTACAATCTGACTTTGTACTATTTCCAAACTCTGTCTAGTTGTTTGTAGCTTCTGGCGGTAAGAAGCCAAATAAGTATTCAGGTCCTTCAGTCCTATTTTTAATGCTTTAAGTTTGCTCCATAGTTGACTCATTCTAGTACCAATGTATCTTTTGTTCCACACAGTTGTCAAAATCCCTTCAAACTCAGGATGCTCAAGGACTGTTTTGAATAATATGAAGGGTTTTGGTCCAGAAGTGGGTCTTGTGCTCACTTGAATAACAACTGGTGAATGATCAGATACTCGTGGATTCCAAAACTCAGCCTCCACATGTCCATAGTCACTGTCCGTTGAAAGTTTCCAAAAGCCCAATCTATGTTGGAGTATACTCTACTCCCATCTTGCTGCCTATTGCAAAATGTGAAGTGTCTCCCTGATTGTCTTAGAGCTGTCAGTTGCAATGTGTCAATGCATCCTTGAAAAGCTCGTGTCTCTCCTGGTAAAGCAGGGGAGCCAATTCTGTCTTCAGTAGTTAGAACATTGTTAAAGTCCCCACATAGCAACCAAGCCTCCTGGATTCCTCTCCCAATTTGAACTAGGTCCCTCCACATCTCCTCTCTATTCTGGCTTTCATTCTTGGCATAAACAACTGTGAGATAAGCTGAGAAGTTTCCATTTGCATCTGAGACTTTACAATGAATATATTGTTCATGGGATACCAATACTTGTACCTGTATATGAGCCCTCCATAGTAGCCTTACCCTACCATTATAGGCCAAAGGGTAATTGAGCGATGGTTCCAATCAGGCACTACCTTTCTTAGTATATTCCCAGATGTATGCATTTGTGTTCTAGTTTCAATGACACCCATAACATTTATCTTATTCTTTTGCAGAAAGAGCTTCAACTCTTTCTGTTTCAAGGTCTGGTTTAGCCCTTGTATGTTCCAGGTAGAGATAATCATCAAGGGATAAGAGTCCCTCTAGGGTCTCCATTCTGAGTGACTTCCTCTTCCGGGAGAGCTGCATAACTATTTACAACCTTTACTTGTGCCTCTGTTTGCAAACCTTCAATTGACTGAGTTGAGTTTGTGATATTAGCTGGCGCATCCATCCTCCGTTTATCCACTACTACTCTGCTAGTAATTGGCATATCCTGCTGAATTACACCCTTTGCTTTCCTGTTCCTTCTCCTTCTCTTGTTCTTAACTTCTTGGAACTTAGGTTCTTCATGTACAGCCATTTCAGCATTCCAGCATGCTTCAGCTTTGTGCCCAAATTTCATACACTCTGCAAAATTTTGGTCTCCAATCATACTCAATTTGCTGCTGAATTGAGCCTGTTGGCGTCACTATGTCAATAGAATCCAGAAGTGGTTGTGAGACATCAGCTTCAACTAGTACTCTAGCATATGAAATTTGTGTCATTGATGCTGTGAAGCTGTCAGTGTAGAGTGGTTTCCCTATGGCACTTTTCCCCTTGCTTAATTCCTCACTAGACCAATAGCCCACTGGAAGCCCTGGTAGCGTTATCCAGAGGGGGATAGTGGTGATTCAAGCGATTGAGCGCCCCCATTCTTCGCAATTAAATGATGATGATGTTATCTAAGTGATGCAGCAATATCCCTCCCTAAACTACTAGTGCTTGTTGGCTGCAAAAACAAAAAAGAAACATGACTAATCAGGTTATTGCTTTCTGGTTGCAAGTTAGAGAACTTCTGATTAGGCACTTTATAGTTTAGCAGAAATGAACCAAATAGACATCCTTTTGTCTCTTCAGTGAAGTTGGCAGACAATGAACTTTGTAGAAAGTTTTATCAGTAACTAAGCATTCCCAAGATCAACACAACAACCTACACTATTGACTACTAACATATATGTTCTGTTTGTCTTTCTAACCTATGAGGCAATTGGCATGGTATAACAGAAAATGGTCATGGCGAATTCAGCATCTAGAGTCAGTGAGTCAGTGCACATTAATTGTGCAAAAAGCAATAATTTTCACAGAACTCCTATTTATATATAATAAAAAATACAATATGCAGTTTGGACTTAAAAAAAAGAAGAAAAAGTTTTTTGTACTTGATCTGCTGTGGTGGGCTATCAGGTGGGGCAGCTGTTTGGCTGTGAAGCTTAGATTTGTCTTTGTGATTTTGAGGTAGAGGGCCAATCTTGCTCATCTTGACAACCTTTCTCACTTGTGGTTGAAATTCCCAGAGATTGGCACCAACTTTTCTGACAGATAGTGAAGCAGAATTGGAAGAAAAGGGAAAATCTTGAAGCAGAGAACCATCAGATTGTGCCAAACCAATTTTCCATGTAGGTGATGGAGTAGTACCAGTACCCCCTCTTTTCCCTACGAAAACACCTTGTTTCAACTTAACTACCAACAATTATTCTTCCTCTTGTTGCTTTTTCTTTTCCTCTCTCTCCATCTTGGTGGTTGTCTTACTCAAAAGTCTTCTTTTTCTACAAAAAAAAATTCAAACTGTTTGATGCTGTCCACTTACTTTAGACTAGTACTACTTTTTTACCTCTCTCAGACATGCGGGACAAAGGTAAATTGTTGATGTTCTTGTGAGCTCAACCATTTCTGTTTCTTCTTTCTTACTTACATACATACAGTATGTCCCAATTTAAAATCTTTTGTCTGCTTTATGTCATATCTCTCAGCTTCTGAATTCTCCTTTTCGTCAACTTTAATGTTTAATTGCGGAGTTTAGATAGTCAACTAACTAAGCTACTACAATTCTTCGTAATATATAGCTTAGGCTTTTAATCATGAGAATTATTGGTGAGTGTGACACGTACAAGTTACAGTCATCACTAGCAAAGCACCAAGAATCTGGCACAGACACATGCAAAGCAGCAGCTACTCTGCTAGGCAAGTTTGTCAATAGTTTAGAAACCTACGTACAATAATTTCTTGCAATCTATAGCTAATACCATCCTTCGGCATAATCAATTCCTTCTCCAATTGTGTCTCCTTACCAGAAATTGATTATTGTTTGGGCTTGGGACTTCCATGTTGGAGGTCTCAAGTTTGAAACCCCTTGCCAGCGAAAGCAAGGGGTTTGCTTCTGGGTTGAGCTCGTTGCACCGGGCTTGCCTAATGCGGGTTACTTCTCCTATGTGGTTTGTGAGATATTGCATAGGAGCGGGGTTTTTACCCTGTGCGCACCCAAAGGGTAGCGGCTGCGGGTTTCCCTTGTCATAAAAAAAAAAAAGTGCTGACAGTTCACATTAGCAAACCTCGCTAAAATGGGCTGAGAACATCTTTTCTCTTTATATATTTGTATATAACCATTTTTATTCTTATCTGATTTGGTTTATTTGGTATTTTGTTTTGTCTTAGGTTGGGATATATGGTTATACAGCTTATTCAGCCAGTAAGTTCGGCCTCAAAGGACTGGCAGAAGCACTGCAGCAGGAAGTAATTGGTGAAAATATTCACGTATCACTAATATTTCCCCCGGACACTGAAACTCCTGGATTTGCTGAAGGTTGGACCTGAACAATTCCTACTCTGTTTCTTGTTGTTATCACTGCATGTCACAATGCACGAATTAGATGCTATGCTACATGTTGGGGTTGGGTGGGGGGCAACAAACACACTGCTTTCTTCTTGCATCATGTTTATCTATGTACTATTGCTAAATGCTACGATCTACCTCTGATTCTAAGTCGATATGTTAGTTATACATCCTTTCCCTTAATCCCTTATTTTTTATCTTCCTTCAGAGAACACAAATGTCTGGATCAAGCAAATTGACAATAAATATGATGATAGCACTGGTCTTTTAACCAATTATTGAGAACTGTTAGTTGTAAGCATGGGATAGCACAAAATGTTTAGCCAATTTGTTCTTCATGATTGGAGGAACAGAGCCAGAAAATATATGTTCGTTGATTAGCTCATGATGTACTGCACATATTAGCTAACCTTTATGGTAACTCAATGGGTTATGTAAAATCTTGAAACATGATGATTCTGTAGAACCTGACAGGATGTTAAATGCTGTATTTCAGTGTCTTAAGATCTATTTAGATAATACAGGTCTAGAACAGTTTGAAGCTTAATGTGTATGGCCTCTGCTTCGTTTTACTATAAAAGAATGTGGTCAAGGGGTTGACATGCTTATGCGAGTTATAGAGTTCCTTTGTTATGATACTTGGGCTGTGATATTGTTTTCTGTTTTATTTTGTATATTTTAGTTTCTCAGTTTTTTCTCTATATTCTATTTAATCCTGACTACATGTAGCTGCATTTTTTTGTGCGAACCTGCTTAGTGCTCTTTCTATCTTAGTTAATAGTGCATTATTTACCAATCCAAAAAAAAAGAAAGAACTATGATGAATGCACATGGAGATCTAAATGCACTAATATTGAACCTTGGGAGACATCAACATCATTGTGTGTGTTGTACCCCCAATAGTTCATGTGCACAATGTCGAATGTACCCGATAGGTGCTTAAACTTATCTGATTGATAATCAGTTTGCATTTGCAATAATTTAAGTTTAATCCTTTTGCAGAGAACAAGAGGAGGCCACAATTGACAAGTATACTAGCAGCTTCTTCTGGTTCCATGAAAGCTGATGAAGTTGCAAAGAAAGCTTTGAATGGCCTTAAATCAGGAAACTTCATTGTCCCCTGCAACTTTGAGGGATTCTTTCTTTCCATAGCAACAGCTGGTCTATCTCCTCAGAGATCATTCCTGATGGCATTTATCGAAGTGATAGCTGCTGGAATATTACGTGTTGTTGGTCTATGTTTCCAGTGGAATTGGTATGGTAGCATTGACAAATCCCTTGAAGAAAGGAAATAGAGAGTAACTACTAAACAGATTCTAACAAATAATTTCATCAAGAATTGATGTTTGATCGAACAAATGGATTTCGACGTGAAATCGAACTTTTTTCATGATGTCTTATGTACCCCTAGGCTGTCCACTTTTCATCTACTTCTTTGCAAGTGAACTAAAAAAAACTATGTAGTTTTGGTTCCTCTTTGATTTTATACATTACCAAGAGTTTGTGGATACTTTGTCGTTTGTCCACTAATTGAGAAGTTTTTCTATCTACTGTGCTTGGAGTTGATAGATTTCTTGGTGAATTGATAAAACATTAGCAGCAAAACTCTTTGATATAAATAAGACATCACTTCAGAACATTCAGAAAAAGTAAAAAAAAAGAGAGAAGAAATTAAACAAGCTTGCTAAAGATGGAATAATTAAGAAAAAGTAAAGTCATTGTGCCTGTGACTACTAACTACTTTATAAGCACAAATTCTCACTTCAATAATGTTGAACAAACACATTATATTCCACAATAGCATCTCCAGTGTTGGCATCAAACCAAAACGTATGAGCCAATGCATAGCCTCTAGCAAACCTAAAGAGTGCAGTGCCTCCAACAATAGGCATCTCTCTAACATCTCTCATAAATGGATTTCTCCCAAGAATACTTATGCTGCTCCCATTATATTTGCCTTGTGTGAACTCAAAACTCATTGTCATAAGCAACGCAGATTCGTTCTGTGAAGCCATCGCGTAAATCCCTTGAGCCCTTCCTACAACCTCAGTTGATGCATTAGGCCCTATGGTTAATGCATCATCACACATGAAAGTGTTGCCAAAACCATATATTCCTCCGCCACCCGGTGAAATGATTTTGATTGCTGAAGGATGTTTTCCACTTAGGATATCATGGAAGTAGAAATGGAGGTGACTTGTTTTTTGACTTCTTAAATTTATGGCTAGAATATCAGACATTTCTTCATGAAAAACTCCATTGGAAAAAGGGGACAAGAGGATTAATGAAAAGATTATGGAAAGAGTGTACATATGAAAAGAAGCCATTTTTTGATGTAGGAAGTTAATTTGGTTAGATAAAAGAGAAAGAGAGGGAGATTTATATAGGGGGAGTAGTAGAGCATGGTGATTATTACTATTTCTTGGTGAAGATGTTGATATTTTTGTATCTCTCATTGTTCTTCTTTACATAGTGGAGTACATGTGGACCTTTGAAAATTAAATTAAGTTTGCTTGATGTGAAAGAAGATAATATTTTGGTACACTTTTAAGAAATAGTAATAAAATGGTAATGTTATTATATCGTCCCAAATTAGTACTTGATGATAAGGTAAAATAAGTACAAAATGGTAAATTATATTTTGTTTTTTAAAATTAAATAAATAAAAGTGAATATTTATTTTTAATATAGTGGATATGTAAATGAAATTTTATTGTGAGATGACGTAAATTGTACTCTTAGCCAGGCGTGCCTGTGGCTTTCGCTACCAATAATTATAAATTAATAATGCATGTGTTTCGCCCTGGCAACAATTTCTGTTCTAATGCTAACTCTTGAAAGTTCATGTTCCTGTCATCATTGATGTTGCACTGATCCAGAGTTCAAACTTTTGGGGCAAGGAAAGGGAAACGTGGGAGGACATTATAAGGTGGAGAATCACTCTGTGTTGTTATATGGTAATGGTGGTGATTATCGTAAATAATAATGACTAGTGATGGTGACAATTGACAACTGATCGTGGTGATTGACGATATGGTGGTTATCCTATATTATGGTTGAATATGATAATTGATAATAATGAGCAGTAATGCCAGTTAGTACGTGATAAAAATTGATGAAGGTGTGTTAAACGGGCAATATTTCTAAAAATTCTTAAATAAACATCTTAATTATATTAAAATATTAGTATAAGTGCTAATCATTTAAACTAATCAAGTAATTATAAAATAAATAAATACAAGGTAGGTGGTGTCGGTTTTCGGCAACTTGCTAAATTTCACCATGCAGCGGTCATAGCCTACCCTAATGCTCCTGATCCGGATCTTACTATTGGCTTTGCTTTGAGCTTTCTTGCTTGCTATGCGCCAGCTAGCGGAATGCTTTACCGAATGCGCCAACCAACCTCTGGTGTCGGGCCTACGTGTGCCAACCCCAACTAGAAAATTACTACCGTTTGGGCCTAAGCTTAATAAATAAGACCAAAATAGATTGTAAGACGTTCATTATAGTGAAAACAAATGACGCAACTAGACTAAGAGCCTGTTTGGATTGGCTTAAAAAAAAAATTAAGTCAAAAATAAAAAGTCAAACTGAAATGACTTTTCAGTCAAAAAATAAAAAGTAGGGGGAGACCTACTTTTGGTTTCTGACTTATTTTAAGTCATTTTTTACCTTGCCAAACACTTTGTAATTTATTTTAAGTCATTTTAGACTTATTTTAAGTTATTTTTTATATTTACCAAACACTTTCAGAAGTCAAAAACCAACTTTTAAGCCAATCCAAACGTGCTCTAAGATATAAGAATTAAGAAGTGATTCCAAAAATGACTCAAAAATATTCTCTTTTACCTATTGTATCAAAAGTTGTTCCTCATATTTCTTTTCAGGCTTCAAAATTACCTCTTCATTAATAACATAATTGTATTTAGTTAACGAAAAAGAGTCAAAATTACTCCTGAATTATATGAAATAGATCACTTACACCCTTCGTTATATTTTGGGATAAAAAAAACCCCACCGTTATCCCAAGAGATCACAAATACCCCTAAAAAATTAACATTCTAATTTTTAATGATGTGTCAAGCCACATAGGACTGATTCCTCCACTTAAGCTGTCAGCTAGGAATTCCACCAATTTAACATGAATTTGGTGCTCAATTTGAGAGAAAAAATGGAGAAAATAATGTTCAAAATTTCTAGCATATGCAGAAGTACTCTTTTTATTTTTATTTTATTTGTTTAATATTTAAGTTTTTATGTGTCATTAAAAATGACGTGGAATCCTACATGTAAATGAGTGTACCACACGCACACACATAGGATGAGGAAAGAGTTTAAAATATTGTGTTTCAGTGAGTTTAAGGGCTTAGTTGACAAAATTACAAATATAAGGGTCCAACTTACAAACAGAATCAAGTATAAGATCTCCCAGGTCATTCTGCCATAAAATTAACCTCCATAAGTTCCATAACTCAAGCAATGTATTCAAAGTTATGTATTTGTTACTAATTCTACATTTTAATAGCATGTGGCACGAAAAAAGTTGAACATATTATTGCTTTTGATAAACAACCAGATACTACTCTAGTAGGTGATGATCAGAATGATAATAAGTGTGGAGTTTTATCCAAAGCTATTGTGGGAAAGCTACCAGCTCATCCGGATAATCAAGAACCATTTGTCGAGCAAAACAATATTCAAAATAATTTCAGTGCTCGGTTTAGTTATCTAAATTACTATCGATATAAACAACTAACTTGATCTTGAAAATCAAATCACTTCCTTAATTGAATTGATGGAGCCTCTGACATTGCTTCAGTGATAAAGAAGATTCAATTTTTTTCTTTCAAAATTAGGTTTGATTTGGGAAGATGAATTGATTGGTTAGCAGGAATGGATTAGTGGGAATCCTAGTTGGCATTTTAGGTGGAGGAATTAGGTCATTAAAAAAATTAGAATATTAACTCTTGAGGGATATTTGTGGTCTTTTGGGATATCGGTAAGGGTATATTAAATTCCAAAATGTAATGAATGATCTATTTTGTGTAGTTCACACGTAATTTTGACCCTTTTCCATTTAATTAATTATTAATTGAACATGTGATCTTTTTTATTGGTCTACATAAAATACTGACCTGATTTATCCACAATTCAATAGTATAAAAAAAGTTTTAAATTAAGGAATATGGCTAGGTGATAAAATTATTTTTTCATATTTTTTTATACCAATAAAGAAAGAAAAGAGTGATGAACAAATTAAGATGAAGTGAGTATTCTGCTGTATAATTCTTCTTCTGCTCTGCTCCCAAAGTTGTAGGTACATACAATACAAGTTGTATGAATTTTTTTGGTAGCATAGGCAAGGGTGGATATAGAGGAGATAAGTGTGTTCACCCGAACCTCTCAACAATAAATTATGCTATGTATTCCGGAATCAAGTATGGACTTTTGTCAAAGACTCGAATATGTGCTCTTCCGCCAATTGCAAGATGCGGTGCTTTTGGAAGGGTTTATATGGGGGGTGAATGTTGATTCCAGAGAGTTACTCACTCGCATGGTCGGAGGTAAAATTTCCGCTTTAACTGCTTCTTCTTTGTCAACTATGTGTTTTTGCTGCTGAAGTTTGGGATTTTCCAAAATGAATGTTTCTTTTGCTGCTAATGATGCTTCAAAGGGAAGTAAGAGATTTTGATTGACCTAATAGCTTAATGTTGTTCCTTATTCCTTTAGATGGGGGGGGGGGAGGGGCAAAATAGAGTTAAATTGTTGCATAAATACTAGAGTAAACTAGTTAATTATGGATTGTGTTTGATAAAATTGAGAATGTTTTTATTGATGAAATCAATTTCTAGTGTTTCGTTACATAGAATTGTTATATTTTTCACTAAAGGTGATTGATTTCTATCACATATGAATGAAATTTTTTTGCCTTTCAAATTGTGGTTTAGTTCAGTTAACAATTGGATGTTGTTCACTGCTTTTCACATCAAAAGTATCACCTAATATTCTCCTCATACTTTATATTCCACCTTGTACAATCATCATATGTCACTTACTATTTTACACAACAAAGTATGGGAAATGATCCAAAAATGATTTCTTAAGACAAAATTTAAAGAAGAAATTTCCCAATGCCAAGTACATTAGTTACTTTTTCCCTGATAAATGACTTTGTGAGTTTTACGTCAAGGATCCTGGCTTCTTGCTTTAAGAAATTTCAGTGGGTGCAATCTGAGAAATTGACAATTGTAAGAATCTGACTCATGTTTG